>WBMZ01009100.1:0-52513 GCA_013400975.1 Atrichornis clamosus | reverse complement strand
ATTTTCTTTTCCTATTAAACTATCTTTATCTTGATCCATGAATTTTAACTTTTATTCTATTTGCTCCCCCACCCCATTGTGGGCGAGTAAGCAAACGAACAACTGTGGTATTCAGCTGCCTGGCAGGTTAAATCACAGCAATTAGAAAGGTCCTCAACTGAGCACATAAGGAATTAACATGACAGTGTTACATCTTCTTGGCAAGTATTTCTTGGTTATCTAAGAAAGCAGAAAGCTTGTTTAGCCCCAAGGATGAATTCTGAACATTTTTCCTTAGTGAATCTTCACATTAATTTGATTTGTTCAGGTTCACTTTTTCTTATGGTAATTTCATTCTTCCTGAAACATCTCTTCTCTGCAATTTACCTATTGCCACCCAGGTCCTATTAAGAATACCCACAATACAGCCAGCCATCACAGAACTGCGGCCATGGCTTTGTTAATGTCCCTCCACCTTTTACTCAACCTATTTCTCTTACTGAGTATCTGATGTTCAGGCTTTCCTTCTCAGTTTCTGAAAGCCTCCTGGTCTCCTCCTTTCTGCAAAGAGCCTTGTTTCCAGCAAAACTTTGATACAACATGTTTGCTGTCTCCTTCAGCATTACCACTATAGCTTTTACTTACAAGCACTGGTATTCGTTCCTCTTTTCAGAATGTAGTGTCCACATTTTCAGCACGCTGTTCCCCTAATGCATATGGAAGATGTCACTACATTCCAGTGAAGCATTTTCAGTTGTTAGAGTTCATAGTAATAAAAAAAAAAGAGAAATGTGTACTTTTCAGATCTTCTTAAAAGGGGACATCTGTATAAGCAGCCACCTTGAATTCTAGTATCCATTTCAAACATAATATTTATGCATGATAATATGGACACTAAAAGAAATATCTCTGCTAAAAAGTTAGTTTCTGCTGTTTTTTATCATTATTTTACGTTGCAATTTTTACTTCATGCAATAATTATTTCATACCTCAAGTCTTTACATAAACATTCTGAAAATTTTTCTTATTGGAAGTTCATTAACTGGAGAATGCAGAAAATCTGATCAAGTCTTCTGTGTTCTATACACATTTAACTAGAATATACTGAATTGGAAAGGAGTGGAGGCATAAAACAAATAAGATCCATCTGCGACTGTAAAAACACATTGGGTTATCTTCTCATTACTCTATGAAGCATGAGAGACACACTTGCATCACAATATCATTCTGGAGTTGGTCATGATAACAATTTCAGAATTATTTTAATTATTACAAATTATGTCAGCAAACATGTAAGCTGCAAATGCTTAAGTTGGTAAGAAATTGAGCTGTTGGTTTTATTAGTTGTTTTTGCTGTTAGGAAAGAAGCTTTTAAAGCTGCGTGCAGCGTTAATTGCACATTTCTTTCCTGTCTTGCAGAGAATGACATAAAATCACTGATGTGTTTGCTTTAGTTTCCAAAAGCTAATGTAAGGGAATAAAACTTACTTAGCATGAAGTCAATCTTGCTACTGTAAAACACTTTTACTGTTAAAACATTATGATACATTTCTTCTGCATAAGACAAAAATGTAAGGGGAAGCTAAGGAAGAAAACCATACCCATTTAAATCCTATGAATTAAAAAGAAACAAAGTTAATATATTTTTATCAAATACTAGCCCACAGTAAGCTATGAGGAAACATTAGCTTTGAGCTCTTAGTACAAAATGTCCAACACACAGCTGGATAAACACATCATGCAGTGGGTGAGCAACTGGCTCACAGATTGGGCACAAAGGGTTATAGCCGATGTGGTGACATCAGCTGGTGACCTGTCACTAGTGGGGTTCCACAGGGCTCCATCCTTGGCCCTGTGCTCTTCAACATCTTCATAAAAGGCTTGGACGCAGGACTGGAAGGGATACTGAGCAAGTTCACAGATGATACAAAACTGGGAGGGGCTGTTGACTCCGTGGTACACAGGGAGGTTCTGCAGAGAAATCTTGACAAATTAGAGAGATGGGCAATCTCCAACCACATGAAGTTCAACAAGGGAAAGTGCTGGATTCTGCACTGGGTTGGGGCAATCCTGATTGTAGGTACAGACTGGGGAATGAGAGGCTGGAAAGCAGTGCTGCAGAAAGGTACTTGGGGGTCCTGGTCAATGACAAGTTGAGTTTGAGTCAGCAGTGCCCTGGCAGCCAGGAGGGGCAACTGTGTCCTGGGGGGCATCAGGCACAGCATCGCCAGCCGGGCAAGGGAGGGATTGTCCTGCCAGAGCAGGACTGCACTGGGGAGGCCTCACCTCGAGTGCTGGGGGCAGCTTTGGGTGTCACAATATAAGAAGGATATAAAGCTATTAGAGAGCATCCAAAGGTGGGCAATGAAGATGGTAAAGGGTCTTGAGGGGAAGCCACATGAGCAGTGCCTGAGGTCACTTGGCCTGTTCAGCCTGGAGAAGAGGAGACTGAGTGGAGACCTCATTACAGATACAACTTCCTGGTGAGGGAAAGAGGGGGGACAGGCACCGATCTCTTCTCTGTGGTGACCAGTGACAGGACCTGAAGGAATAGCCTGAAGGGAAGTGGTCACAGTACCAAGCCTGACAGAGTTCAAGAAGCATTTGAACAATACTCTCAGGCACATATTGTGACCCTTGGGGATGTTCAGGGCCAGGNCCTGACAGAGTTCAAGAAGCATTTGAACAATACTCTCAGGCACATATTGTGACCCTTGGGGATGTTCTGTGCAGGGCCAGGAGTTGGACTGGATTATCCTTGTGGATCCCTTCCAACTCAGCATATTCTGTGATTTTGTGATACTGAGATAGCACAAATAGATTGCTAGTTCCACTCAATCAAAACAGGTGACTCATTGACTGTACAGAGCAGTATACAGTTGTAAGAGTTAGAATAAGCTAAAAATTACAAAATTGTTTAGCTTTGTTCATAAGAGACTGAGGGAAAAAAATTCTATCAGTCATATCATAACGAAATCATAAAGCAGAAAATGAAATATATTTCCTTATTAGTGGTGGTCTACCAAGCTTTCAATGTGGAAAAGCAAGAGAACGTGTTTATGGTGAAGGCCAAGGTTAGTAAAATCAAATAGCTACTGAAAGAACCTTTTACTTATAGACATTTGCTTTATAGCTTCAAGTTACTGTGTTTCTGTACCTGAAAAATATCACTACTGTAATTGCTCAGTGTAGCTTCTTCTGATGTGTGCTCCCATAAAAAAGGAGTACAAGGAGCTCTGACACATATTCTCCTTCCATAGGCTTTTGATATCACATGTACTTATATCCTAAATACAGAGTCACAAACTCTGTATCAGTGGGCCATACCAGTATGGGAAGTTTCTTGGTGATGTCTCTTACTTGGGCCCCAGAAAGGCAACACACCTTCCTTTATTAATTATCCAATTATTCCATAATTCTTAATGGTTCACTCCAGAGGCGGTTCCCATTAAAGTAACTCCCCAACAGCAGAATGGATGAATGTGCACCATATGGACTATTTTCCCTGAGCAGAAAACGTAAGAGAGGCAGACACGTCTTCTGTCTTTTCAACTTTCTCCTCCGAAACAGCTGGAACCTATATTTGTTTTTTGACATTTCCTCTATTACTTTCAACATAATCTTGCTGTGTATAGATTGTTTTCTCACTTACTCTTTTCCTTTCTCTGTCCTTTTCCATGATCCCTATGCTTTAAAGTGCTTTTCTTCACTTTTTATAGGAGATTTTGTCTCTTTCACATCTTGATTTTCATTAAAATTTTGCTAGACGGAAGAATATAGGCCACTTCTTTTGCAATTTCACAATGTGCTAGGGTCTAGATATTGAACTGCACTGACATCAAAAAACAGATTTTGGTCAAAGGATATCTGTGATACCATAGTATGTTTGAAGAAAAGTTAAGACTGTTAAGAGGTAAGAATAAAAAATCAACTTAAAAGAGCCTGCATTATTCAATAAACCTGAGACCTTGTAGATGAACACAGGTTAGCCAATGCACTGTGAAAAAGAAATCCTCATATACTGTGAGAACAAACCAGACTTTGAAACTTGCTGCGTCTCAACGCAATCATGATATCAAACAGCCACTCACATGCCAGGTACATATATTAAACTGCAGCACTTCTATTGAAACTGTTTGAAAGTAGTCCTTTCTCCAGCTTTGGATCTGTTTCCTCTACATGCCCAGCGTTACACCTGCACACTCCAGGGAAAAGCTAAGTTTGCTGCTATTAAACTTTGAAATGAAAACATAGCAATGAGAAACTGAATTAGATTCTGCATCCTTATGGGTCTTCAAAACAATTAACATTTTATGTTCCAGGTAGTAACAGATAAACTAGAAATAAATTTCACCCATCTCTGTTCTTTCATAATTTAACATCAATGAGACTATGCCTTGAAGGCATTTACCGATCAATAGAACTATTATTATAGTTTATAATAAGTGAGAAATAGATAACTTTAGGGAAGTTTGCAGGCATGTCAATTAGAAAATTTTAAACACATCTACTGAAGGCTCATTGCAAAACAGCAAAGACAGAACCCTGCATTTTGTCCTTTGCAGTCATTTTTTCAGCACAAACCTTCCCTTCAAAAAGACAACAGTGACATGAATGGAGCACTGACCCAGTTATTAACCTACTGCACTTGTTCTACAAGAACAGCTGTTGTCCATCTCAGAAAACAGCAAATTGGCACCACTTTAATCCCCATTGCAATGAAGGCCTCACAGGTCCATTCTGAGAAATTCTTGTCAAATAGAAAATACCATCGAATTAACCCAAATATTTTTGTCTCTTTAAATATGTGGTTGGCAATTTTTTTACAATATAATAGCATAGTTTACTATACACCGTCTGCTACTTGTCAAAGGAACAGACAATGTATAAACACTGAAAATAAAATTGCATGTGTCATATCTGAGAGAAAATATGTTGCTTGCTCAAAATTGAATGAACACTTCATAGAAATGTAGAATGTTCTGCCCCAGCAGGTTTCGTTACTCAGACTTCATTTTACTATGTTGTGCTAGGATAAAGATTTATGTCTGCATTGGAATAAAATAGAAATAGCACAGACTACATTGTAGAAAAATGAGGAAAGTAACATATTATCAGGGCCAGTGTTGAATAGCACCTACAGACACAAACCCATTGCTAAGCATTTCTGGAAGATTATCCAAGTATCTCACTCAGTTTTGAGCTCTATTGCGATGACTTATCAAGCTTTCCTCTTCCCTGTGGCACAGCAAGGACACTCTGGTTCCAGTAACTGTTCTCCCAGGATAATCTGATCCAGTGACTTGTCTTGTTTTCTATCCCAATCAAGCAAAAAATAGGGTTTGGTCTCAAGAAAGTTACAATTTTTTTTATGCTCTATAGAAGGCCTTAAGGTGTCTGCATATTGAAAAAACAAACATAAGCCTGCTAAACACTACTAAATCTTGTGGAAAAAGAAAGTATTTTCTCTAGCATTCTTCCCAAAGTGGCAAGACTCTTGGAAGAGGAGAACTGCTGCAAGTTATTTAATTTCAATTAGTTTCAGCCATCTGAAATATAGATACCCAGTTTTGAATTAACTGTGCTATGTTTTCTGTAGAGACAAAAGTATATAGGCAATTCTAGAGTATGAATAATTTTAGATATCAACAATAGGATGAGATGAACTGCACCCCAGGGGTGACTATTACTCTTTTCTGACTCTGAAAAAACCTGAGGGGTCTATTCAGGCAGTAGAGACCTGCACTACATATTTAAAAGTTAACGGAAATTAATCCCACCCTATTTGCATTACAGTTTTATCAGAAAAATTGTAACTTGCATTTTAGGCAGGGTTCTAAATGTCTTACTTCTCTTTGCATTGCCTCTGATTGTGTAGGAGATTTGCTGCATCATCACTGCCATCATTTGAAACTACCCACAAACATGAAGAAACAATCCATACAGAGCCTTCTTTGCTCTACAGTCACTGGGGCTATATATTTAGCACCATGCAGTGTGTGGTTTAAATTTGGAGCCTCTAATGTTTAGTAATCCTTGGACAGGGAATGTCTGAGAATCCAGCATTTTTACAATTCCTTGTACCTAGGAGTCAAAGTTTGGATATTTTTGATGTAACTTCTGAAAACAGATACTTTATATAGTCATCCAAGAGACAAAATTTTATCTATTTCATGTTTGTCTTCTGTGGTAGCAATTCAATATCAGTACATTAAAGAACATGGAAAATCATCATAACCACAAATATAACTAACATGATCACCAATAAAATCAAAATGAAGAACTGTGACAATAGTTTAAAAAATTGGTAGAAAATATAAATTTCCACTGGCTGAATGTCACATTACTAGAAAAGAGTAGCTTATGAAAACCAAAATGAGAAAAAACATGTTCTTTTTGAAATAATAAAATTACTATATTATTTTATAAAATCTGCTGTTATTTGCTGTATTATTTTATAAAATGTGCTGTTATATGCTACAAGCAGCATTCAAAATAAAAATGCGGAAGTTTACATGTGGAACAAAATTCTCTGCAGTACATAAGTAGTTTTCTAGTTTACATATGTGAAGTGGGTACTAGATTGTCATTTACTAATACATTGTAATCAGTGTTTACATATATTTTTCCACAGAGTCAGAGTGCATTAGAATGTAGATCCAGGAGCATGTTTTCTATGTTGAACTGGCTCACCACTTAAAGTTAGGTAGATTACATTAGAGTACCACATGTGCCTATTCTATTGTTTTCAATAGAACAGAATGCAAACAGCAGAGGATGAAATGAGAAGAACCAAATAACAGCTACTTCTGATGATTTTTTTCTTGTGTGATGGCAACGGCCCCACATCCATTTAACCCCTCCTCTCTTAAGATCTCCAACACATCTACACCCTCTCTTTTGCCTTCTGTTTTTCTAAGATGGCCTTTACATCCCATCTTCACTCCATGTGATCAACATCAACTCAAATTCCACAGTCATTTCATATATATGGCACAATTTAAAAATCCATTACATTGTCTTTAAAGAAATGTATGCCTTAGAACATTTTAACACAGTCTACCAATGGCAATCCAGCTGAAGGACACATATCTTTTTACTGGAAGGCTTCTGTTCCCTTCCTTTGCAGTGCAAAGAGAAAATACCATCTCTAAACAGGATGTTGAACAGAATGTTGCTCATAATTCAGTAAGTAACATACTTCCCTGTGAGCCAGTTGGAGTACTGCCTCAGCACAATGTTTTAAAAGGTTTCTTTTTTACTGCAGCTGCCATCTTTCAAAATTATTCCTACTGGTGACATTCTTTGCACTGGTGGACTCACTCTTTCCTATCAAACTGTCCATTTTATCTTTCATTTCTGTTGTTATTTATTTCTTAAGCAATTTCCTAACATTTTTTTCCCATATTCTCAATAAAACATAGGAAAATAAAAACAAGTAACTGCTGGACTATAAACAAGTAATTTTAAATTATTATCTATTTAGTATGTGCTCCATACAAGCACTTTGAAACACTCTTCCTAAACAGACTTGCAAAATTACTTGGCAAGCATTTCCCAGTATGTAAAAGGTATCAAAGGTTACTGTCAAGGTTCTTTTTCTGTTGTCTCTTCATGAAGATTTCCTCTTCAGAGCGGAATAAAACCTAGCCATGGGGAAAGGCAGAAGAATTGAAAAAGACCTGACAGCAGAGCTTCAAGAGGTCATTAGCACTGCCAAACTGACAAGTAACTCTTGTCCATGCCAAAAGAAGGCTTCTGGTTCAAGCAGTCACTGAAGTTCAGGACTTGGATGGATTTGGGAGAGCGTTGTCAGTCTCTTCTCCCATGTTTGTAAACTCTCCCATAGAAAAGGCCACTGTGGAGGTCAAAGGAAACATTCAAGTCAAGATGGTGACAGCCATTCCAGATAAAGGCAGAAGGTTAGAAATTATTATCTAAACCCTACTGACTAGAATACATAATTCTTATGCAATAAAAATTGTCAGTAAATGACATTTTTCAGGATACTTTTCAGTCAGCTAAGATGTAATTTCCTTGGCCAAGTTTTCAATCTTGCATAAACATGCACCAAAGAAATAAAACACTAAGCATGCTGGTTTAGTTGTACTTTCAATTATTTTTGTTGGTCACATTTATTATTCTGGAAGTAATATGTGTACATACTTTGAAAGTCATAAATTTGGACAAATACTCTGCTTTTTTCTTCCTTTTTTCACCTCATGGGTCACAAGGAGTTTACATGTTGCTCTTGCACCCTATGAATGTACAGGCCTTTGAGATGTCTCCCCCTCCATCATGCAGTCTTGCCAGTACTGATGCAGTCTCATCCTGTAGAAACAGAATGCAGGTGACCCTTAGGACCTGTGGTCTTGTTCAGCTTTCTTTCCCTTCCCTTAGCTTACTTCTTCCCTTTTGTATTCTCACCTGAACAACCCATTTTGACTCCTTGCCTGCATTTCTCTTTTTCTATTTTTTCATTCTGTTCACATCGGGGTTTTTTTTCCTTCTTGGTTCCCTTTTATTCACCCTCCTTTTACACCAGTTCTCTCTGTGTCATCTTCATGCTTTCTCAAGTCTCACTCTTCCTCTGTCTTTTTTTTCTCATCTTTGTCCAATTTTCAGTGTCAGGCTCTTCCTTGCCCTTTTGTCTTGCAATTTAGAAAGCTCTAGAAGTGCTCCTCTCTAGCTCACAGCTAATCTATGAGATCATTTATTCCCTCCTAGTTCATTGTGATTTTTCATTGTTTTTCTTTCCAGAATGCTTCTGTAAATTAAAAGGCCAACACTAACCCATTTTTCTCTTGGCTAGAAAAAGAGACAGATTCAGATTTTGCAGTCTTAGTCCATTTCTGTCACCAGCAAGCTCACAGGGATCATAACTGGAATATGATTCTAGCAGCTGCAGCAGGCAGACCAGGATCCAAAATTTATATGAGCCCTAATGGACTCCTGATGGGGTGAGTGTGGCATGATAATATATATCATGCCATAAGGAGAAATATAACTCTGAAAAACCAATGTTAAACATTGCATCATGGTGTCATGCCTGTCACTCTGGGAGAACTGAAGGGCTTTTTTTCTCCTCCTAGACCGTACTGTTGTGTTACAGCCAAGACAATTATTTGACCATAGCCTTTTGAGGATTTTTTCATGCAATGATTTTTGGTGAATAATTCAGTAGAAGACACTAGAAATCCTGAAGATCAGTGCTTTTTGCTTTCTCATCCTTCTCCCACTGTTCCTTTTCATATTTCAGAAAGAAGAGTAATATATCCCTGAGTAAGAACACAGGATAAGGTAATATCACTGGGGGAGAAAGTTTATTTACTAGCACAGTCTCTGCAGATGTACATATTCTCATCAGATACAACCATATTCCTAACTCAGCAAGACCAGAATTTTATCATTTATCTTCATTTTTTGCTGCCTCTGTGTGGCCAACTGAATGGAAACCAGAGGTCAAAGAGCCAGACATCAATGAAAAGGTAGGGCTGATGACAACTACACGTTAAGTATGCAATGAGCTGAACAAAACTCTACATATAGCACTTGCCACTCAGTCATTTCAGCAGTGCTAAATGTTATCAGCAGTCTGTAATGCAGTGGTACCTATAAGCAGCACCAAAGTGCCTCTGAACTGATCACACAGGAAGACAATCCCTATTCTAAAGGCATTACCATGTTTTTTAAGCAAGACACAAGTGACTGTGACAATCCAAGTGAAAAGACAGTGATGAATGATTAATGTAATGCAGCAATCATAAAACTACATGCGCCTGAAAATTCATTAATTTATGACTTATTGATTTATTCAGATTCCATCCACGACACAGCCTAGTCACGCTGGCTTGCTTGATGCATTGCCGACTGTATGCGGGTTCATTCGAGCAGTAGTTGTTACAGGCAGATGGTACGTGCTTATAGCAAAGACTAGACCCAGTCTTGTGCATGGCAATGTGGATAAGGCTGTCAGTACATCATGTACGTGGGTTCCTCAGTATGTTGCATGCATTTATGCATGTCTTTGTAAAAATCACTTTTCCAGATCTCTTCTATATACTTTATATAAGAGCCACAATTTTAAATGGAGACTTTGCTCTTATTTATGAAGCTTCTTATTCTTTTTACTTCTGTGTTGCTTCTGTCATTTTCAAGATATTTCTACTCCTATTAAAAGTGCACGTGTGTATTTATAAACCTGTGATTACCACACCTATCAATATTTTACAATTCTGATGAATCCTTCAGCCAAGCCTGCACAATTCCACCCTTCCTGTAGGGAAAGAAATTCTTTTTCTACACAAGGTATGTGAAGTACTGCAGTTATCTTCCTGCACTAATTGTAATTCTTTCATTATCAAATCTAAAAGGTAGGGATCCATCCTGGTAACCCAAAATGTTACGGTATTCCATAGCTTTCTGTGTTATAGTCATATGCCCAAACTTACTACTGTCTCTTGAAGACCTGGCGGCTGAAAAGAGACCTGCAGAGGTTGGGGTGTGTGGGTCCCTTTTTAAGGTCAAGGTCACCCAGGCAGAAGCCTCTTGCTTTTCTCTTTTGTTCTCACAGGGAAGTCGGGACAGCCCAAGGCAGAAGCCTTCTTTTGTTTCTCTCAGGGCTCTGGTGGAGGTTGCTTCAGGCAGGTCTCCAAGTAGCAACACCAGCAACCCGAGAGGCTGAATTTCACAATCCAAAACTGTTGCAGAGTGAATTTCACAACACCTGTCTGAAGCATGGAGCTGGTTGGGGCCCAGCCACCGATCTTCGGTGCTTGACAGGTCTGTTTTCTCCTCCCCACATTGGGACAGCGACCCAAGACAGCAGCACTGACACCAGTGAAGTCCAGTGGACAGCAGGAGGAGGCAGCAAGCAGCAGCACTGACCTCACACACACACACACACACACACACGCACCACCGTAGACGCCGACAGGAACTGGGGAAGCTGACACTGCAGGGCTCCGGCCCCCAGGCAATGCCAGCACTCCCCATCTGCCACTAGAACTGCCTTGTAAGCGACTGCCTTCCCGGTTTTCTGTTCCAGGGGAAGGCTGAACCAAGCAGGGTTTATCCATCCTCTTTGCCTTTGTCTCTCAAACTGCGCAGTTTTCTGTGGAGGGCACCATCTTGGGGAAAGGCTTTGTCCGCCATTTTGTGCCTTTGTGTCCTGGATCATGAGGTCGTCTGTGGAGGGCACCACACCTCTTGGGGGAGAGGTTTCTCCACCATTTTGTTTCTCTTTTTTCCCGGTGAGTCGGGGAGATTCAGCAACTTCGTACCTAGTGATTATCACCATTATTTTTTGCCTGTTGCCGTTTCATTTTTTAATAAACTGCCGTTTTTTCACTTATATCTACTCACATTTGTCTCTTATTGGTGAAAAGGGACTGCTGAAGACTAAAAGGGAAGATAACTAATTTTAGAGTGTCCTCTCCTTAAATAGTCTTAAACCAAGAGAAGATCACACAGGGAAATTAATCTCCCTGGCGTGAGATGACTATGCTCACTCTGACATGTATCTTCATTTACAGATCCTCAAACTTCTTAAACTTTGGAAAACTCTCGCAGTGTAGGTGAAAATGCATCTAGTAGTAACACCATGATGTCAGTTACGACACTGCCATATCCCTTTTCAGGTTTTCTCTGCCATTCACTTGCTATATTGTTCGTCACAGAGCATATATTATTCAAATATGTTCCTACTGATTAAAAAAAATATTATATTAGAAGTACAAAGCTTGAAAATACAGTGTTTAAAAATCTGCTATCTTATTCAGCCCATGGCTGTTACCAGGTTTCTACTTGAGCATTGCACAGCTTGCACAGCAGACTAGGAAGTGTATGATTGCCAGGGTTTTTTTTACCAATGGAATGATTTTCAACAAGAAGCACAGAACCATTCTCAACATCCACTTTTAGGACATTACTATATCTTGAAACAGAAGTCCTAAAGAAGACTATATTACCCCAAAGTTAGTTAATAAATTAATTTACTGACATCTGATATTTTTCCCCATCAGTTCTCTCTCTGTTGCTGCAGGGAATGATTACTTCATGATCTCACCATGACCAGGTTATACCACTAGAAAGCATAAATGCTGAGCATTACTTAGAGGGAAGATTGGCTTGCAAACAATAGCAAAAACTCACTCTGAGGTTTGCCAAAGTCCTGGTTCAACATGGCCTTCCTCCAGTCTTACATTTTGAGAATGCATTCCCATCCTGCAATATACATTATATATTTATGTATATATACATTTCTATACCAGCCTACCACTACTACTGCAATTAGTTTGCATTCATGGTGTATGATGTGACAAGGAAGAGGGCAGAGAAGTTTATTCTCAGCCGCAGTAATGGCATGTGAATATTAAATACAGCATCAATTTAAGATAGTGCTGACATGTCCTATACCTCCCATATATAAAAAATAGTGTAGGTATACCACAGAGTCATCTCTCACAATAATTTTCTTCTCTTCTACCACCACAGATTTTAATGAAATTACTTTTGATTTACATTGGTATGCAAAGACAGTGAGGTCTACATTATACAAATATATAAATGTAAGGGCTTGAAAGAGGCAGACAGCTTAAAAGCTTAGAGACCTTGAAAAATGTGATTATTTAGAATTACATACTAAATCATGGTAATTTGTGAGTACTTGTCTCAGATGATAGTCATGTTTGAATATTTGAAAACTTATCTCTAGAAATACATGACAACAATTGCTACAGCTATATACTTCCTGCATATATCCTAGTGGTAAAAAACTGTACAGATAAACAAGGCAGTATATCTGTGCACAACTGCTGTTTAAGTGAATGGAGTAAATATTGCAGTCTACTAGTAAATTTCATATAACTCTGTATTACTTACAATATCAAGCTTGATATATCATGTACCGCAAAGAAAAACATTTACGATGGACAGCTGTGATATGAAAAAAATAACATTTGCTAGGGATCAAGCCTGAGGAAAATCAAGGATGAACTCACTTCAAAAGCACTTTCAGCTACAACATGTCTTTTTCCAGGTTATTAACAGAAATGCCAATTCTCAAAGTCAGAAAGTTCCAAAGACAATATTAGTGTTAATTCAACTTTGGAAAAAACCCACAAACGCACACACAGAACCTTTTCTCATCTTCATTCCAGTTCATCTTATGAGCCTGTGGTCTTCCAGAAACCCTGCAGCTTTTGATAACCTCTCCTCATGACTGTGATATAGATAATGTTATTTGAAGGCACACCAAAAAAACATAATGGAAAATACCCATCCAGCTCTACAAAAAAGCTGAAAAATATATTATCTTATTTATACTCTCTATAATATCATTTCAGTAATCCCAAATGTTGAACAGGAACAGGTATAAAATAAAGAGTCAACAAGGAATATTTATTACCATGGTCCACAAAGAAGTGGGAGTTTTCTCATAGTCTGCTTTCAGTTAATCTAAAAAGAACTGTCACCTTCAATTTATTACTATTTTGTTTTGTGTGCCAGACTTAACATAAAGATAATTTATTTCACACTGATGGGAATTCGAGTTATTCAGTAAATGCCAAACTTGCTAGCTTAAGTATCCCATTTTAAGGAATAAATTACATCTGAATTCATGATGCCTCTATCCTAAAATGAAGAATTTTGAACAAAATCATACATGTGATTATTTAAACTATTTATTTTTGGCTTTGGTGAATTTGTCCTTTAAAAAACAAGTTCTTTTTCTATATGATATTTCTATGTCTGCATCATTGTTGCACCTGAGAACTGAATATTAGTGCCACTTTATAGACATAGATAGCAAAAATGTTGTTTCTACTGTTGTTTGGTTTGGTTTTTTTGTGGATTTTTTTTCCCAAGGATGTATGTTTAACTGTTCAATATCAATATCAAACTACAAAAAAGAAGATAACTTAGTGGCAAGATGCAAAATTCTTCTTTTTTTCACAGACATGCTGGTTTTCTTGTGGCTATACACTAGGTAATGTTACAACAAGCTCACGTTATGCTGTAGAGGTGACTAACCACTTGCTACTTCTAGTTAAATTTAAAAACAGGAAAATAGTAAGTGAACGACTTCTTCATATTTTGAGCTAATGACTTGCCATATCCAATAGGATTCTTTAGTTTTATGTATACCAGTCCTTATTTCACAACTGATTTACCAGATAGATTATGCTGTGTTAGGAGAACTTTAACTATCTGAAGGAAGGGAGGCAAGAGCTGTTTTTCTGACTCAAACCTTTAGAACAGTTGATGCGTATCAGTAGTCTGAGAGAAAGAAAGTAGAAGGAAAGTAGAAGGAAAGTAGAAGAGGTGGCTACAAGCCATATCTATATTTCTGAACAAGGAAATTAGCTCATATTATTTGTTACTTCTTGGCTGAGGAGGCAGAAATTAATTCCCTTCCTTGTACGTAAATAAGATTGCACCAAAATTATACTTGACTCACATCAATTTACCTGCTTAAGGGAACAACCTATCAATTCCTTGTTTATTGGCCATTTTGCCAATAATGTGTGCTATTAGTTTAGCCATTATTGATACAACTATATATTAGTAAAGACATAAAATTGAGATATTGACTACCAAACAAAAATAATTCAGAATTTTTAGTTTGGAGGAAAGAGAAAAGACTGAACACACACTGAAAAAAAAATTACATTAAATTTGACAATCATGAGACAGTCACATATCCCAGAAATATACCATGGGAAAGAAACACTTTTCAGTAATCCATACTGATCTCAGTACATAGAATTGCTGCCTGAAAGTTAGAGATGAGGAAACTTTATTATCCAAGTGTCCTTGCATGTCAAGTCTGCTATGCAAGAGTTAAGAAGCTATATACAGTTATTTTCATTTTGCTTTATATTGATTCTATTTTTTTAAATAGTCAAGATTTTTCTTGTCTTTTAAATCATAAAATGACCAAAAAACCCTAGAAAAACAAACAAAAAAGACAAAAAAACCCCTCCAGTAATCCAGCTACTATCAGATATCCAAATTTAGAAAGCCAAATTTGCATAATGAAGTCCTTATATAGACAAGAGAACTGTAGGATTTTTTTTTAAAACCTCCCAACTAGATTAAACTGTATTAAACAGACGTCTAATTGGGTAGAACCATCTGGTAACAGATGATGTCACAATGGTGACAGACCTTCAATATCCAACACACCAGCATTACCCACTTTGACTTGGATTTTTGTGAAGCCTGTAACACAGAATCACAGAATTGTTAGGGTTGGAAGGGACCTCTGGAGATCATCTACAGACCGTCCACATTCACATATGCTCCATCACTGCTAGGACAAATCCTTGTGTCAACAACCTGTTCTACAAGCTCTTGCAGCTTTTACCTTTATATCTGATTTCAAAACATACTCTGAAATGCAAATTGAGTTAAGATTACAGTTATGGTAAGAGTTAAGATTTACAAAATGCGCTGAACTACTGTTTTTACAGCTGACTTCTGCAAGACCAACTCCTGATAGGCCAGCACTAATAATGGTCTGTGAGGTAACCTGATCCACTCCCAGATAGGTATCAGTGTGGGTTAGAATTAGTGCTCAGATACATTAAAGAAATTTAAGACCTGAGTTCAAAAAGCAAGTTAAGACCTAGTCCCAGCTGGTTCAGGTATCTTATCCTGAAGGTCAGTCTGTTCTCTGATGACTGGGATTAGCATTAACATTTGGGAAAATATAGGTGAAGATCTTTTTAGCTGATGGCTAATACATATTTAAGATGAAGAATTATGTAAGCAGAACTAATGATTTGATGTTGGTACAAGAGTGGAAAGACTTCCTTATCTGTCATTATGTTTAGAGCTGTCAGTAAGATATAAGAAAGCATAATATGAATAACTCTGTTGGTGAAACCTGAAATGTTGGCAGCATTCAATAAGAGCAGATATCAACAAGCTCTCTGATTCTTTTTTGTCTGATGAGACACTGTTGGTCTCATTTTAGGGTTAGAATTACTATTTAGCAGTCACATCAAGGAGTTATATGTACTGACACATTCAACAGGGTTCCCACGAGAATATCAACACCTCATGGCACACGCCAAAAGTTTGCTGACCTCCTACTGCAATGAGACTTCTGCTGTCTGTGATCCAAGGTCTATCTGGTACATCAGTGCAGTGTGACCTTGGCTCAGTTTTACTGAGAAAAATCTTGTTAAGTAAGAAAGAATTTAACAAAGTCGAGCAAGATAAGAAAAAAAAAGACAAGTATATTGCTCAAGCAGTAATAGTTGGCAGATCAAGAGTTCAAGAGGGAGAATAAAAATACTGATCCAAAAGGTATAAAACATTAAAGAAAAAAAGATAATCTGAAGATACAAACTCAAAAAGAGTGAGGATTAGCCAATTGCAAGGAATAAGAAGGGCCAGCATTTGCATTGGTTAGCAAAACCTTGGGAAATATCATGATCATGAGCTTACCACTGTACTTAGATGTTAGATATCTATTGTTAGATATCTATTGTGTGCATTATCCAAGCAGTAATTGCTCAAAGATGTGTCCTGCTTACTGTGTCTCTGCATACCACAAAAGTTGCCTGCATGCAGCAATTAAGAAAGAAAGAGTTACACAGCTAATTACATAAACCTGATGAATGATTAAGACCACTGCTAAAATTAAAATTTGGGTTAAGGCTTCAGTATCATGGTCTGAAGGTTTTCGTGGATCTTGGAAAATCTAGGGATGAAACAAGGATAAATGCTAGCCTAGTATTTATGTCTTGGATGAAAGGCAACATGAGCCCTGGCCTCTGAATAGATTGCGTGTTAAGGTCCCAATTTAAACAAGCTGGTTTCACCGTCCATCATAAAGGTCAGTTCTGAGATTAAAACTTGGATAAGATCACTTATGATGGCATGTTCTACAGCCAGTTTAATGTTGAATTACTAAGATTCCAAGCAAAAAAGGGCTGACAGCTGTAGAAACTACTGTTGACAGTTCAATTCTAACAGGTTTGCCTGGTCAGTGTCTAAGGCTGGGCTTTAGCATGAGACTGAAAGTCAGATCATAAACTAAAGAACTGTCTCTCCTTTTGGATTTTGAAGGCCTGGAGGAGTATAGATTAGGGACTAGTAATAATAAAATGGGCTCTCAATTCATACTTCTCACTTTAATTAGAAGTGAGGATAAAACTTAAAGATCAAAAAAGCATGGGTTGTAGAGCTGTGTTTTGTTATTTCTAAATCATTGTCTACAGAGGTCAAAGGAGAACTGATATCTTGTTACTATTTCTAGTGGTGTTATAAAACTAAAATTCAGATTAGAATTACAATCAGATTAGGACTACAGTTGGAAATGCTGTTTTAACTGATTAATCTACAAAAGGTGAATAATGTTTCTTATGAGGATATGCATTATATTTTATATTTTACATCCAGATTAGGCTTGGAAATAGGGTTTGAAGAATTAGTTTTATGCTCTTTTCTAGGAAATTTACTGTAGTAAAACAAGCACTAACAGTAATGGGCAGTTACTTGTCCTGCTATGTGTGTAAATATCTTAACTATAATTAATGTAAGGTTCAAGGTCAGAATCCTATGGTGAAGGTTCCAGGACTCTGTTGGCTGATTAGTTCTGCAAGTAGTTCCCAGGTGAAGTGAGGGCTGCCTCAAGTAGGAAGACACATTTGTCAGTTTGACTGCTTGGAATAGAATCACAGAATCATTTAGGTTGGAAAAGTCCTCCGACATCATAAAGTCCAACCTTTGACTGATCACCACCATGTCAGCTAAACCATAGCACTAAGTGCCATGACCAGTCATTTCTTGACCACTTCCAGGGATGGTGACTCTACCACTTCCCTGGGCAGCCTGTTCCAGTGCTGGACCACACTTTCAGTGAAGAAATTCTTCCTGATGTCCAACCTGAACCTCCCTTGGTGCAGATTGAGGCCATTTCCTCTCCTCCTGGTAGTTGTCTGGGAGAAGAGACAAACTCCCAGCTGGTCACAATCTCCTGTCAGGGAGTTGTAGAGAGTGATAAGGTTTCCCTTCAGCCTTCTTTTCTCCAGGCTAAACAATCCCAGTTCCCCCAGCTGCTTCTCAATTGACTCGCTCTCTAGACTCTTCACCAGCTCTGTTGCCCTTCTCTGGACATGCTCCAGTACCTCAAAGTCTTTCTTCTACTGAAGGGCCCACAACTGGACACAGGTGCAGCCTCACCAGTGCCAAGGACAGAGGGACAAGGTAAAGGTTTTGTTGATCCCCTTCCTTACCAAGAATCAAAAACTTTATCATTCCATATTCACTGTGCCCAAGGCAGCCTCTGGCCACCACATCTCCCGCCAGCCCTTCTCTGTTCACAAACAGCAGGTCTAGCAGGACACCGCTCCTGGGAGGCTCACTCACCAGTAGAGTCAGGATATGGTCTGAATGAGAGTTTGATGTAGTATTTAATGAATTATATTTCTCACATCTCCTGCAAGGCCTCCTGATCCTGAAAGACTAAACAAAAGATGTCAGGAGCCTACTTCCATTACTACAGAACTAATTGTCTGACTGATCAAAGACAAGTTTGGGAGAGTTGGAATTCAGGTTTTTAAAATCTAATCCAAACACCTGCAAAAACCATCAACTAAAAGTGATGATGACAGCTCATCATATAATTTTCAGTACCAGGGAAATCTTGTTTGTCCAGCTTATGATTAGGGTTAGGCAGAACATTCAGGAAAGTAGCTCACAGGTGTATTACTGATAATTCTCTAAAAGTGGAAAAAGAGAGAAGAGGAATGGTGACAGCAGGAGCTGATGTGCTAGTATTAATTTAAATATAGTTGACTAATTTTGGTCTAAATTTTAAACATGTGTTAGACTGTCTTCCTAATTCAACTTTACTCATTTGAATTTAGTGGTGGGTCCATTAAAGTTTACAGATATAATGCTGGCTGATAGAAAGATAAATTATTTTCCAAACCAGGTGCAGTTACACAGCGTTTGAAAAAATTCAACACTGTGTTGAGATTACAAGTTGGCAAAGCAGAGGCTGAGAAATCTGTGTTTATTGATTTATCTTGGAAGGTCTTTTACCGCAATTTAAGGGCAGATAATAAGAGACCTATTGCTCTTTCAGACATGGGCCTGATTGCTTGATCAGTAACTTAGATCTGTGAAGAGTGAGGATTATCAAGAAATATTTCAGAAAGAAAAACGATGGCTGTATCTACCTGAGGTTTCTGTCATTTGTATAGAGGGAAAGACTGCATTGTATTAAATCTTGGCTTACAGTTTGGATCAATGAGAGTATTGGTCTTAGTGACACAAAAAACAGGCTGAATGTGGGGGTTTTTTTCTTCTGATGAATCCCAGAAGACCTGTGGAACTAAATGAGTTACTGAAGAAAATCAGAAGCGAAACCCTACTACAATATCTAACTAGTGAGGGGACACACGGCTGGTAAATCAGGCCAGCGTTCAGGCTAGGCCTGGCATTAGCTACCTTCAGGTTAAGTGTAGAAAAACAAAGTATTTATTGGAGTTTCCTCAGTCCAGCTTGTTTTGAAAGAGACAATGTGAACAGAGGTGATAAAATGTTACTGCCAAGAAAAGGCTGACCTATGTTTATTAGGCTTCAGTCAGGTAAATGCAGATGGAGAATAATATTAACTTTGTCTGCTGGTTTTGGCTGAGATGGAATTCATTTCTTCATAGCGTATATGGGGCCATATTTTGGATTCATACTGAAAACAGGGTTGATAACAGATTGATGTTTTAGCCACTGTTGAGCAGCACTTACATAATGTCAAGTCCTTTTCTGCCTCTCAGCCCACCAGTGAGGAGGCTGGAGGTGCACAAGCAGTTGGGACAGGGCACAGCTGGGATAGCTGACCCCAACTGACCAGAAGGACATCCCATCATGCTGAACAATAAAAACTGCAGGAAGAAGGAAGCAAAAAATTTGAAGTTATGCCATTTGCCTTTCTCAGTCACCTTTATGTATGATGGAACCCTGCTTTCCTGGGGATAGCTGGACACCTGCCTGCCCATGGGAAGTGGTGAACGAATTCCTTGCTTTGCTTTGCTTGCATGAGTGACTTTTGCTTTACCTATTAAACGGTCTTTATCTCAACCCCCAAGTTTCCTCAGTTTTACCGTTCAGATTCTCTCCTGCGTCCTTTTTGTGGGAGAAGGGAGGGAAAATAAACAGCTCTGTGAGGCTTTGCCTACTGGGGTTAACCTCAAAATTTTATTGAGAGCAGCCCTTCTAGTGGAGGTGAGAGCACTGGGAATTGAACCATTTTGTTAGCTGTAAGACTGATGATTTCTCTGAATCCTCACATTAAGCAAATCTTGCTTTATAGTAAAGCTTAGCATTAGGATTCAGAATTACTGATGATCTTCTTAAATTGCATTTTCAACAAAAAATAATACTTCAGGATAAAGCTTATGCAGGTACAGCTTGAGCAATTCTCATGGGTATCAGGTACAGAAGGTAAAGAGCCTTCAATTTCATTGAGAAGAGACCTTTAGGTTGAGCTAAAGACAGATGTCATCTTAAGCACAGGGCTAAAAGTACCTTTTATTCCCCTGTCTGTTAAGTGGACTTTCAATAGCCCTAAACTCTGCTAAACTGCAAAACTTCAGCTAAAGATTTATTTGTACTTAAAAGTTAAACAGACAGAACGTTCTGGGGGTTTTGTTTTGGTTGGGTTATTTTTCATGAATGAACTTCAGACAAGGACAAGACAGCAGTCTATAATGGATTTCCTGAACTCATTTGAATCATGATTTCTGCTTAGGCTTTAGGGTGGCTTCAAAAAATCAGAAAATATAGAAGCAATATAATTTTTTTTAAAGGCACTCAGAATTGACATTAAGACACATACTGGTTTGATTTAAGTTAAAGTTAGGTCTCACAGGGCTGATACATTTCCAAAGAAAGCCTAGGGATAGAATGACGCTTATGGTTCTGTAACCAGGGGATGTCAAAACTGATGCTATAGCCTAATTGAAAGAAACCTTTGAGACAGATGGGAACAAGCATGTGGTTGATTTGATTGATAAAACGACCTTGTTTTGAGACACAAAACAGATAGAGAGCTAAAGTTATAGATGGAGTTTGGATTCATTTACAGGAAAGAAATCATAGAAATATATTGTACTAAGGAGACCTTTAAGGAGACAAATTATACAGGCTCAAATTTCAATCGATCACTTCTTATCTGATTTAGCTTAATGTTCTAGGTTTGGCCTAGGTAACCCTGAGTTAACCTACATAACTCTATGTTGCCAGATAACTGGCACCCTGACAAATTTCTATCACTTTTGGACAGATCAAACAATGCTTCTCAATTTCTCAGCTACCCAGGGCACAACAAATAGGTATGGTATGGTTAAACCTTTTTTTAAACTAAGGTTTCAGAGGTTTGAAGGGTCTTTTTGATTCTTTCATTCTTTTTGCTTTGTAAATTGGTAACTTTTTTTTGTTTCTTTGGGTAATCAGTTATTGCTTCAGATGTTTTGGAAAGAGAAAATGAACTTCTCTGGAGACCTTTTGGCAAGCTGTTTTTGTGACTTCTTCCATGATTAAAAAGGTCATTTTTACCTGCTAGAAGAGATCTGTTGAAGACAGGTCTTGGATCTTCAGCCTGTCTTTCAGACGTCTTTTGATGCACAGTATTTGAACTGAAGACTCCATGAAAAATTTTTTTCCCCTGTCTACCTACCAGATGTCAACAGGACATTTCCTCCAGGTGGGCACTCTGCAGGAGCTCACTGCAAGGAGGTAGAGGAAGGATGAAGGGGATGGAGACTGTGCTTTGTCCATAAGCCTCAAAACAAACAATAATTCATAGATCTAGATAGGAAAGGGAGAAAGGGAGAAAAAAGAACCTATCCATACCTTAAACCAAAGAATATCAACCAACACCATTCACTCTGAAAAAAATACCTCAGTTATGTGAGACACAGAGAGCATGAAGAGTGGAATGCCTAATTTCAGAGTGCCAAAAGGGAATACAGAATGGCAGATAATTACTACTGTTCTCAAGCTCACTTTATTCTGCTTTGTATGAGTCCTCGAAGATCTGAAAGCTTGTGCCTTGGCCACATTTGGAAGGATTTTCACATGCTTAACCCAAAGTTCAGCTTCCAACCAAATATCTATTGCCTAATCTAATATCAGAGGGAATCTACAGCATCTAAGCAAAGGTCCCTGGCGTTTTCTCTTACTGTTGTTCTTGGAAATAGCTTTGCTATCTTGGCTGAAGCATCCAAAAGAGAAATTCAGTTGGATACAGACATTTTTCATAAAAATGCCTTATATTGCAGAAGTTTGACAGACCACAAAATCTGAAACAAGATGCTAAAATTACAAGGACCTACCAACCCCCTCTAGAATAATGACTAGATAAGTACTACATTCTGCATGCTTTTTTGACAGGTTAAAGTAAAAAAAAAACCCAACCAATTAAATGGAAGTGGAAAATAAATTTTTCATTTTAAGATTTTAGCTTTAAAATAGAGAAAACATGGAAAACTTGACACCGTAACAAGTCTTGCAAACTTCCAAGAATTAACTAATCCTAGATACACACTGAAAAACTAGAAAAGCTTCTGGGTGTGTTTGGTATTGGCAGCATCACCTCGTCAGACTTAGGAAAGAAACAAGCATTCAAATGTCTTTGCTGAAACAAGATCCCCTCTAATCTAAAAATCAAGGCTTAAGAACAAGTTCCAAAAAGTTTTCCCAACCAAAATCAAACACACTAATGGAATCACTTTCATTTTTAATCAGAATGGCAGTAGTAGTAAAAAACCTTTGTAATCTGCTCTTGAACCAAATTAAGTATTAGAGCACCTGGAGCTTTTGCAAATGCAGGAAGGAGAACCTTGGGGTCAATAGGATTAACTCCCAGTTCTTCGGCTTTGCTGTGCAAATATCACAGAGAACACGAAAGGTTCCCTCAGCAATTCTGTGGTAGTTTTACAGGAGCTGACGGACTAATAAATCCAGAGGCACTTCTACTGTTCATTATCCTTGTGGTGGGTACCAGAGAACCATACACTACCCTCAGGAAAACAACTTATGTTCTTCAAAATGCTAAGAGGGGGGTATTTTGGGAGGGGGGAAGGGGGGATTTTTTTGGGTTGTTTGGGGGGGTTTTTTAACTGTTTTTTAAACTGCTACTCTCACTACTCTAAATTACTACTCAGTACTTTACCATTACTAGGGAGAGGCAGGTAATAAAGTAGAAGGGAAAAAACTGCTTGTGATCTAACAAAAACTCTAATCTCCTTTAAACAAGCAGATTTTTGTTTTTATTAACCTAATGTAAGGCAAACACTTTATAGTAATGTGCTGTCTAAGAAACCGGAAGTAAAATAAATTCTGAACTACTGAAATATGAAATTACATGCTTCAGATTCATATTAAATTTAAACCAGTACTATGGAAATTTTCACCAACAAGCCAAGTCAAAGATTTCAGCAATAAAGTAACATCCAGCATAAAAAGCTGCAACAACACTAGCTCCCACTCACCAAAATCTACTTTTAGGGTTTTATTACTTAATTCCAAAAAATTACTTCATTATGCAAAACAAAAATTCTGAAAAATACAATTTTATTGTTTTGAGGTTACTTGTGGGTGTTGGAAATAGAGAACCAGAGAGAGAAAAAGGTTCTGGAACTACTGCTAAAATTATAAAATCAGATGTAAATGGTTGGTGTTGATCTGAAGCTGTCTTCTGCTAAACGTATTTTCTGTTCAAAATGGCTTATTAAACAGATCTAAGTGTTTCAAAGCCTGAAGATGTCTGATTTTTATGCTATCCATAGCAACAGCATACAACTGTGAAGATTAACCCAAATATTCACCAAAGCTTTGGAACTATTTAGATGCAGAGTGCAAGTCTTGCCATACATCATCATTTTCCAATGAAAAGCAAGGTTAAATTTCTTCCCTTTGCAAAGAAAAGGAAAGGCAAGTTTCATTCTGGCATTGTCTGAGCTGCAATGGGGTGCACACATTTGCAATGACTGTGAAAATAACTGATAAGCATTGATACTGTCAATTCCATATGCAGGAGGTGGTGAAATGCCAGTATTGGACAAAACCAAATTTTTTTAGAAGAGCAAATGCTGTCCCCTGCTGCTATGTCCTAGGGTCCAGCAATAGGGAAAGAGCGTATTGCCCCCAAAGTATATGGTGAGTAATTGGCAGAAAGTATTGCACTGTAGGCTCAAATATGTCCACTATAGATTTAAAGTTCCTTCTTCGTATCTCAGGGGCAGGCTTGCAGTTGTCTTTCCCTTATGTCCAGACCCAAAGACAACATTTTGCAGGAACATCAGTTGCTTCACAGTTTATGAAAAAAGCACTAAGCTGGGAGAAAGGTCTCCTCATGTCTGTTGATACTCTGCGCTCAAACTAGCATACATTTCCATCACATGATTAGCCAAGATAAGAAGAAATCAAGTGACAGTCTGAAACCATGGCTGATGAATGCCAGAGCTACCATGGAACAGAGCAGATCTCAGAGCTGGCTACAGGCTGATCTTTCTTAGTCATTCTAAGAAACTTCATCTTCCTCCATTGAGACACAGCAATTACTTTTACAGGGAGACTCCCAAAATCCTGTCTTAAGCAAAAACGTGATCCTGCATTTCAAATATTTACAGACTGATTCAGACCCCACCAGCATAATAATGTCTTTGAATTTATTGAGATTTACATATATTCTAGCATGAAAGGGGAGAACTACTAACAACAGAGGCTGGATTAATCAATAAGTGTTGAATTGATTCACACAATGACATTTCCCCTTAGCTATTCTGAATAATTTCATTCACTAAAGAGAATGAGACAGTAATTTTCATTTAACCAGTATTTCGGGGATTTCTATACAGACTTTGAATATCTACATTCATTTAGCTGCATCCCTGTTTGAATGAGGCTTAGAATGATTCACAAAGGCATTTGAGCTGTCATTTCCCCCTGAATTCTGGAGGTTAGTTTCCACTCTGCAATCACAACGAAAATACGTAAAATAAAAGGATGCACTGGCTACAGATGAAGTCGGTAGTCAGTACAAAGTCAATACAACTGATAATTTTTTTCATAAGCAACACTAATACAAGG
Organism: Atrichornis clamosus; assembly: GCA_013400975.1. Taxonomy (NCBI): domain Eukaryota; kingdom Metazoa; phylum Chordata; class Aves; order Passeriformes; family Menuridae; genus Atrichornis; species Atrichornis clamosus. The sequence continues at coordinate 27,421 of WBMZ01009100.1, read as the reverse complement.
TTATGGCACTCTCTCTACTTTATAACTTTAGTTATCTTTTTAAATCACAGATTACATCTCAACTAAGGCTGCATATTTTCAGGCATTTCAGTGGAACCAAAAGAATACTTATGGGTTTTGCAGCTTTCTTAAACACATTTTTCATCTGAGTCTATAGCACACACTGTGGTGTTTTTACTTCAAGTATCACCTTTTTTGGGGGAGAGCATGCGGATATAGGGCTTTTTCCACTGAAAGTGGCCCAAATTTGCACAGAAAAATCTGTGCTTAAAAACTAGAAGTTTTCACTTTACAGTCGAAAAAGAAATCATTCATTCTTCAAAGGGTGAAAACAATGGAGAGAGCATGGATACATCCCTGAAGTGCACAAGAATTGATACCAGTGGTCCCTAGAAATTCAGACACTCCAAAGGAAGTTGAGGACACCATAACCCCCAGCCTCTACATGCCCTGAAAGACATGACAGGGAGTGATCCACTGGGAAGAAGGGCATGTGCTTTAGTCATTTTTCTCTCAGCAGAGTTGGAGCCCCTCTCCAGCAGGCAGGACATGGACCTGTGAATAACCTCTCAGAAAGTGCCACCTAAGCCATCTTGCTCCTTTCTCACACAACAGACACCAGGAAGAGAAGGAAGTGCATAAAAAGAAGAGACCAGCACAACTGGCTGGAGTCTGACAGAGTTCCCCAGGTACAGAGACACAAGCTCAACACCTTCTTTAAATTATTTTTTCCATGGGTTAAACAAGAAGGCCCTTTGTCCCAGCTCTTCCTCTGGGCTGGTGTGTTTGGGCACATTCAGTGGCTGTTGGGAGCAAAGTGTTAAAGGCAGAAGAATGTTGAAGAGGATGGCAGATTCATTCAAGTGACCTTGCAGCTGGGAATGCCAAGGCCTGAGGAATAAGTGGGAAATCACATACATTATGCTTTCTGCTGTTTATCCTCTGACTGTTTAGAGAGGTAGAAGCTCTGTGTAGAGATAACGTGTTTCCAGAGACTCTCACAGACCCGCTTGAGCTCCCAATCTTGGGAGAGAGAAGATCAAAGCTCAGAGATCATAAAAGAGCACAGGGGAGATCACAACATATTGGTAAACTATGGTTGCACAGGCCCTTGACAAATGGGTGCAAACAGCAGCCTCACTGATTGCTAGGATGGACTAAACCAGACGGTGCCGGTGTTCCCACTTGTGTGTCTCCACCCGGGTGTTGCTTAAGGACCAGTTAGTGAGGCAAGGAAATAAATTTACTCTTTGCATTTCAGCTGTGGTTTTGTGGTTGTTCCAGCTGCCTGCTTGTGTCAACTCACACTGTGGCAGACACAGAGACTCTGCGAGCAGAACGTACAGTGTTAAAGTAGCAAGCACTGGCTTGTTGGCTAAGTCACACAAAAGGCAGCTGGGACTCAGTGAGCTGTAAGGCCAGCCATTAGTATGGCTCCCAGCCCAATGAGGGCCCTCAGCATCTTTTCTGGCCAGACAGGCACCAGTCCAACAAGGTGGGGTCAGCCTGCACAGCCCCAGGAATGGCTCCTCTGCACTACCAAGCTGCTGTTGTCCACCAGCTCCATCAACACCAACGACTTGAACCAATTACCAAATGATCCTGGCTAGCCTCCTTTCCCCCGACCACTTCTTCCCTTTCAGGGTTTTGTCCTTCCGTACTGTTTTTTATGCTTCTGAATCTGTGAGCTACTTGATGATCTGGTCTCAACTCTCCAACTGCTGGCTATAATTTTATCCTTCTTACCTTTCAACAGAATTTCTCACAAGTCTTCTTCAGCAGTGTGAGTGAGGTTGTGCAGCTGAGACAAGCCCTAGCTGGACCTTGGGACATAGGCAAATAAACATTTTCTAAAGGAGAGTAGTTCCAGCAATAGTTCTTTCCTCATCTTTTTCTAGCATGATCTGCATGGCATATGATCATGCAGGAGATAATCAGTGGTTCACAGCTTGTTAAAATGTATCTTCAATTTTAGCAATTCAAGCACAGATTTAGGGTCTTACCAAGTGCAATATAAATGGCTGCAGAACATGCAGGATTTTGAAGGCACTGTATTTTAAGTAAGAAACAGAGATCCAAACAATCCCTAGTGATTCAACAGTGTGGAGGGTTTTTTAGTGTAAAAGGCAACTTAAAAGGGGGAAAACAACACTTATTGCAAGGTACATGCCAAAGGAGAAAGAGGCCTCAAAGCATATTTTGGTGTAGCCTTGACTTTTTCCAGCACATACAAAACATATGTCTCTTGGCTTATGAGGAGAACAGAATTTCTCTGCCCATTTGCTATTCACCCTTTGCTCCATTTGAAAGGAAATTCTAGAAATACCTGCTAGCACTTCTAATTACAGAAAATCAAAGTTGAGATACTCCAGTACAGAAGAAAAATAAAGCAGGTCAGGAATAATGACAAATATTCCATTTGCCTTTATAGAAATAGCCAATACCTGTAATAAATCTACTCATGCATGTCTCCAGAAAATAAATGGTTGTGTTTGCTCAAGCCACATTTGAATCAGCTTCAAAAAAAGTTTCATTTATGTCCATTAATTCACCTTCAGTTTCAGAGGAAAGGTTCACTGGGTTCCTATTTCCTCTGAAGTACTGAGCTAGGCAATTATTATGTCCCTGAGCTGCAAGAGGCACCCAGGTGCTTCACATATTTCGATTTTTACCTGAGCTTTACACTTCAGATAATTGACACATAAGGAAAGCCGTAATCACAATCCATCAAAGTTTTTTCAGCATGTGCTAGCCATGTACAGGCTCAAACAGACTTCAAATAGAATAAATGTGACACTGAATGAGGAATACAGGGCTTGTCCAAACAGTGGAAGTCAAGAGGCTGCACGCTTTTGAGGACATGGGCTTGAAGTTTCATTCAAAAAATAGGACTAATTTATCTTCAGGAACTATTTCATAGGACTGTATGTCACAGCTTATTATGTTGGCTAGACCTCATCTTACCATTCAGATTACCTTTATACTCTGTTAAAGAGAAAAGAAAAGAAAAGAAAAGAAAAGAAAAGAAAAGAAAAGAAAAGAAAAGAAAAAGAAAAAGAAAAGAAAAAAAAGGAGAAAAGATAAGAAAAAAGAAAAAAAAAGAAGAAAAGAAAAGACTCAGTTAAAAATTTATGTCTAAATTAGATCACAGAGCCAGACGTGTGGGACATATTTCCATAATAAAGTTCCTCAGGTTAAAAGTCCCTTTTTGCAGGCTCTGCCATTACATGCTTTTAGTTGCATGGATATAGCACTTCTCAGGGGGCCACATTCTGATTATTGTTCATTGAACAACCTAAGAGGTGTCTAGAACTATAAGAATCACTGTATTTCATTCACAGCCTGATCATACCAACTCAATCTAAAAACAAAGTGTTCAGCTCAGGACAGCAATTCCCTGTCCTACACATCTTTCCAGCATTCCAGTTCTTCCTTGAAAAGAAAGCAGGAAAAATTATGCAAGTTGAAGAAGAAAGAGAAGGATACTACATGATATGCATGAATGCTGCAACCTCACATTTTAACTATGTGCTTCTAGTAGGTTTCCAGCTCTGTGAGCCACTGGTTTATCTTGAAGTACTAGGTAACTGAGACAGGAACAATGAGGCAGCCACAATTTTTAAAACAGATTTAATTCACTTAGCCAACTGCCCTGTTTAATATCTTCTAGTGCAGCACACCATACTAAAATTCAGATGAAGTATCTCACATGGGAAAATTTTAACATTACTGCTAATTATTAAGTATGTGCATTCTGAAAAAACTAAACAGCACTTCTGCTTCTCTGACACATTTTCTGCTGGAACAGAAAGGGGGAAATCAGTTTAAAAGCACTGATTAATGCACATCTTGTGATACCTCACTAATTAAGGCAGATTTCAGATTTCACTACACACAGTTCCACAAATTACTCTACTACTAGTACTAAGTAATTGAGTCTAAGGTACAAAAGTAAAAATGTACAAGGATTTAACGATGTGCTCTATACTGGTAATGGTCTCTACTCCCATGAAATGTTACAATAGGCTCTTTCAGTACCATCTACCTGTCCCCCAATAGGTACAGTCCTGTGGTTTCAGAGGATTTTTTAAAAATTTGTAGGTGAAACTTGGTTATAATGCCTCTGTTGCAACCCAGGCATTTAAGAAATAAAAATGCTGAATCTCTCAAACTAAAAAAGACACATTTTAAAGGGTTGTAAACATTTAATTATTCTATGATTTAATACATTTTTTTCAGAGTAGCAGTTTTAAACATAGATATAAAAGCCCAGGCTGAACAACTTATCCAGTATATCTGGCTGGTAATACTCCTTTTGACAAACACATTTGATGAGCAAACATGTCCTCCTAGCCACCTACACTCATACCCATCTGTTCAGATGGCAACATGCCTCTGCACTAGGTAACATGCCAGTATTAGAAGGCCAGAGAAACTAGCCAAAAGTAGGGCTAAGGAGAAATTGAAATAACATTGCATTTACCACATCTTCTTCCTGAATTTCATCCTACTTGTAACAAGTAGTATTACACTATTGCACACTGACTTTTAAAATTTTGTTCCTGTTGCATACAATTACGGGACTAGCAGCACATAGGAAAGGAGAATTGGTTGGCTGGGGATACTCACAGCTGCCAAAAACCCTTGAGATGAATTGCAGGTAGTATTTGCGAAGCGCCTTAAGGATATTTGTCAATTTACTTTGAAAAGGTAGAGACAGCAGGTCGTGCAGGTGAAGATAGTTCCCTGGAAGACAGCACCACCTGGGACAGCCACAATCAGTGCAGAGTCTGCACTACAAGTTCCGTCTCTATAATGACAGCTTGGAATGGCAAGACGTGTAATTCACCCAGTTTGAATAACAAACCTTGTCATGTGTTTGTTTTTCAAACTTGTGCGTTGTACTTCTCAAAAAGCACAAAATCTAAGAAAATTTTATTTATCCATAAGTCTGCAGCTGATCCACTCACTGCAGTTGTGTGTCTTTGCCACTGTGAAATGGGTAAAAATTATTCTGAATGTTGGAAAAAAAAATCAGAAGAAACTAATTTTGCATTTCCAAGTATATAATGAGTGGGGTTTTCCTAATGTTAAGGTTGTTGCATTACCAAAAATAATTTCTCTTTTGGATTTTTTCATAAATATAATATTGCCCCAGCAGCTTTTATCATATGTAGGCATTTCTTTAGAAACTATGTCAAAAAAAAAAGGCAAAAATTCCTCTTAGCAAAACTGATGATTAACAAAGTGTTCATTTATAGTATGAATTTTGAGATGAGATTAGAAAAGCATTTTCCACTTTGGCACCCAAGCCCCGTTTTCTAAGCTTTGGAAAATACTGATTTTAATTAGTAGGCCATATGCTGCTGTGTATACCTCTTTCTAAGCTGAAAGCCTTTACTTTGGGATCTCTCCGAGACTTGGCCACCCTGACATATCCAAATCTCCCACTGATTGTACAAACTATTTAGGAGCCATTCCAAAGCCCAGTGGAAAAAATTGTTATTATACTTACCCTGTTCCACTTGCCATGAGAGCTGTGTGCAGTGGGGAGGTACAGTCCCACCCTTTGATATGATTAGAGTCAACTCTGAGGTTCTTCATCCTTTCTGTAATAGAGCAGAGAGAGGTGAAGTTATCCATTTTTAAATGTTTTGAATTGTGAGAAATCTATGCCAAGAAGATGAGTCTTCTAGTTCTCCCTGGGAGGGACAATGCCAAATGTTACAGCCAGCCTGTGATTGGAGAAAGCAACCAAGAAAGGATGACTGCACAGAGTGGAGGACCGGGAGCGCATAAGCAAGTTTTCAGCTATGTCAACCCCTCTCAAGCTTTTTTGCCAAACTCCAAGCAATGTAGGGCTATTTTCTTCAACAACACTGTAGAATCTCTAAGAATCTACAATTCTTGATGAAATTTTATTAAAGAAAAAGAAAGCAGGAGGAAGGAAGCAGACAGAGATTGGAGCTCCTTCACTAAATCAGAAAAGAGGAACCTCAGTTACTGGGCTATTTTCTACTGTCATCTCTGTGGATTGTCTATATTCTCTGTTGAATAGCTGTTAGCATCATGCCCTCTACAGTAGCTCATCTGCTTTTTATATAATTAAAATTCTCTAATCTCAACTTTACACTATGTATAGGACTTCAGTTGCAAAAAAATCTCACCCCTAGGCCTGCTATAGCACAAAAAGGCGTCCAGTCTCTGTCCGCTCAAGGCTAATACCATAAAATTATGTGATAAATAATTTTTTATAACTACATAATATTCCCGTAATAATTTTTTGTAACTATTTTATTCTGTTCTGTTGTTTCAACATTTAAAAACAAACACTGAGAAAAGCAACATCTTACAGTCATAAGGACCACTTCTCGAGCAAATGTACTTGAGGAAAGCTCAGTCATACACAACCTAGAAAAATCTCATACTTAATAGAGAAATAGTAGGGTCATTTCCCTGTGTTGAGGTGAATTTCTCCTGTACTCTTTGTTTTCTAACTGAATATTGCTTTTGACCTGTAGGTTCTATTTCTCACTGCCTGAAAATTCTTATTCTTCTTCTTCTAATTTCTTCCAAGCTTCTGCTTAGAACTTTTGAAAAGTAACTACTCTGTATTAACTCATAGCTTGGAGTTAGATGGCATAATATAATTTAAAATCAAAATGTAAGTCAGACTAGTTTGGGCTACGGGGTTATATGACAGTATATGTCAATTAAATCATTATTGATTTGAGAGCGTGGAGAACAGTTCGTTCTTGTTAAATCCAGCAAAATAGCTCCAAAGGACAAAGTGCTCATAAAGCAAAGAAGAGAGAGAGTTCTGCTTTTAATATATTTTGCTGTCTCAGCTTCAGAGATGAGTCTTCTAATCATGTGCTGAATTAGTATCCTACTAGCAGTATTCTTAAATTCAGATATACAACCAGCTTGATACCTTGCTGTTAATCTACCTAATGTACTAGATCTATCTCTAAAGCCCAGTTCTGTTGTTCAACTGAGCAGCAAACTACACAAGAAATAAATACAATTATAGACACAATGGTATTTGCTTGTATACAGTATCCTTCATATGTGAGGTAAAGTGTTTTGTAGACCCAATTAGTTATGGATTAACTAGTAAAGGAGTATTTTAAGGAGTGATTTAAGTAGAGGGAGTAATTCATGTATCAGATGGCAAAAAGTTCCCTATTGCGTTTTTTAAATGAAAAGACAGCTGGGAGAGAGCAAAAAACCAAATGAAGCTGTGGAGTTGAAGAGCAGGTTGGGAAGAGCAGATTGTGAAAGCAACACAGAGCAAAGCCATGAAGAATTTTAACAGAGAGAAGCCCGGCGAATAACACACCATTCTTCCATAAAGCATAACAATGTAACTTCAGTTGAATTAAATATCGAGGCACTTCTGAAAACTTAACTTGGTTCCCATCTACATATTTAACCAATTGCAGATCTGGTACTTGGCACAATAGCAGAAGCACACAACAGATGAAGTGTTGGAAGTCAATATGAACATTGTCCTATGCACAATATGTTACAATTTCATGGCAAAGGAGAAAGCATACAGTTGTTAAGTGGATATGACAAGTGGTTTTCCTTGCTTGCAATTCGCAAGGTGTATCTTTGAAAAAATTGTTGCTACCTAGGAGGTCTCTTAAGGAAGATAGTGAATAGACAGCCCAAGAAGATTATGAACTTAAAGAATCTCCAAGAAAAGGGAAAGAACTGAAATTGCTACATTAGTTTTGTACAATCCTATTCCAAAGAATAACTGGATTATGTTATGAAAAATGCCTCCCTCATAAAAGATCCAGGAAAACTGAGAGCGTGGAATTCCATCACCAAACAACATGAGAAAATGTTAGTCTACGGCTATGGTTCCAATCTTGTGTTCTTGTCTATGTTCCACTTTTGTGACTCAGTAACCAATAAATCAGTATTTGCCTTTAGTAAAGGGGGTGGATCTTTAGTTTTACGTAAACTGCTTGTTTTTAAGTGTATTTGTGGCTAATTAAAATCTCGGTTAACGCTTGTAGAAGAAGCAGAGTGTTTGAAAATCATACAGATAGAACGCTATCATAGACAAGCCCTTGGAGCCAAAGCAAGATTTGGAGAAGTTGTTCCCTATAAACATCAGGAAACAGCATCAAAAGCATTCAAAAGCCACCATAGAGAGGGCAGTTTTCTCAAAGAGGCATTATCCCATTCTTGTCTAGCATAGGGTAGACAATAGACAGATGGTTTTTAGGTTTCTGGGAAATCCTGTACTGTCACACTTTGCTGTTCAGTTGCTTTCCTAAAATACTCTTTCAAAAAACAACAAAAAGTCTATTTTCAGTCTAGAGTTTCAGTAAATAGCAAAATCTTTCAGGAGAAGGCTCTCTAAATGTCTCTTGACTTCTTCCTACAGTGTCTGAAACAGCTAAGTTACCTACAAGTCACTATCACTGTAAGAAAAACAGAAAAAACTTACTAGTTCTGATGAAATCAAAACTTGAATAAACGCATCATGCAGGCCTACAGTCAGAGAAGCAGCAGAGCCTGCCAGAACAGCTTATGTTATGCTGTAACTCCTAGTTATTCTTCTTGCCTCTTTTTTTCCCAGAGAAACAAAAGCATACATTTAAAAATGAATGAAGTTAGGACCAAGCAGACTTTTTCAGCAACTGATTTCATCATTCAATAATATTTCTTAATCACAGCAGTCTCTCAAGAATAATCTCAACTGTGTCCAGGGGCCTGGTGATTATTCCATGACTGAATAAATGTGACTGATGGGAAATCAGAACACTAAAACACTTGAGCACTGTGCAATCTGACCAGGCAGAACTGCTGTGAAATTGTTTAGCATATTTCATTGTTCTTAAAATTGAAACTACAAATGCGTTTTGAGACCCACTAGGAACCCAATTCTATCCTTCTTTTCTACGGATACAAAACAAAAAGGAGAAATTCCATTCTTGCAGTTTTTAAGAACCACTCTACATCTATATTTTGACTTACATAGATCATTTCAATAATATTAGCTGACTAACATTTGATTTCGTGAATATTCCAGAAAACAGTTTCCACTCAATATCAACACTTTTCTATCTGAGCAATAGGAATTTGTACTAAAGTAATGGAAATTATATTCTTCTCATATCTTTTACTGTGTCACCTGAAATAAATTTCCATACTCTTTGCAAAGTTGCATATGAATCTCTATTGCTGGTTTCAAATGTGTAAATAACACCACAGGACGGCCAAGGGAAGACTGCTGAACACCTGATAGAAACACTAAATGACGCATGGTGGAAAGAAGGCTCGGATTTCCAGATTTGTGCTTAGACTGCATTTTCTTCATATATGCTCAATTGTAAAAAGATTTTCTCAACACATATACTGCTTTAGAAACTCCATTTGGTGCATTGCAGACAATATCACACCTAGAAATATTAAGTGGCCTTGAGAAGGAATCTTAAATTCCATTTGTCCTGTGGTATATTACAACTACTTTAACCCTTCATTTTTAAAGTCTTTTTAAAGCACTGACACATTCAGATTTATCAGATTTAGTGTCAACTTTCTTCAGGGACAAGTTAAAAGTTTAAAATTTTTCTTTAAATATAATTGTTTCACTAATCAAAACCCTATTTAAGACACTAAAATGAATGTAGCCTGTGTATTATCATTATTCCTTGTTGTACTTATTAGAGTACAGTCTAAGAGCCAAATATGATGAGATTGCAGAATACTGGTATTGAGGTTGAGAAATTATCCTTGTTCAAATACTACCAATCTCAATCAACAAACACGAATGAGTGGAAGGAGAGGAATAAACCATTCATGCCAATAAAACTGAGAGATGGCTGTGAGCCCTGTGATAATTCCATGACTGATGCACTTTCATTATTTCAGTTTTTGGGTGACAATTACAGAAATCAGCTGCATCCTTCAGTCTCTGTGTGAACAGCTTTGTGCAGCTTTCCTGTCAGCTCCCTTCAGTAGAAAATGTGATTTCTGCTTACAAATCCAATTGTTTCCATACTTTATGCAAGAAATAATAGAAATTTGCATCCCTTGGAACTTCCTAGTCATTATCAAAGTCTATAACCACAATTAGATCAAAGCCTACAACTGCAATTAGGTGATAGAGTCAGTAGGGAATTAAGAAAATATATGTCCTTTAGAAGAATTTGAGAAGTCTTGTAATGAAGGAAACTTATAAATTATATGCTTTAGTTATATTCAGTGCTTGAAAAGCAGAAGAATTAAACTCTGTACTATGTTGTCTTCTTTCATGCTGTGCATCATACTGGAAGGGACAGAGGGAGAGGGGGAACAGCTGCCTTGGACACCAGCAGGAATTCACCATCAACAAAAGATCCCACTGAGTTCCTGCTGTTTGAGCTACTGATCAGTTCCAATCCAGATGCACACTTCCGTCACTACCCTTGCCTGCCTGCATTAAGCATGGCATTAAAAATTGCCTCCTTCCGCTCCTGTCCTGCTCTCCACAGTCACCCCAGCCCATTTGCTTCTCTTTGATCTGTCTTTCAAACAGGCCACTTTGTGATGGTGATTGGGTTTTTTCACTGCTCATGGTACAGAGAATCCAGAATCATAAACAGCTGAGAACAACCTGAAACTGCTTACAGCTGCTTAACTTACTATGTTGTTCAGCTGGACACAGGATATAAGGGTTTTGAAATAGCTTTGGGACTCCTCAAGGAGGAACGTGTTCCTGGTGTATCTAACACCAGCTCCTGGAACATCCATCATGCGCACCTCCTGCACCCAGTTAGCGCTGAAGTCACTCCAGATACGTCAGCAGGCAGTTTTGGATAGGATGTGTTGATTCCCAAACACATATTCTTCTCAGCTAGATTATGCCATTAATAATGAGTTTTCAGGTTTCCCTGTCTGATTTTTTTCAATCTGGCATGTAAGTAAGGAACTTCCTTCACAGAAGCAAGCCAAAATTACCCAAAACAAAGCTCATTAGTAACTTCAGTATCTCACATTCTTCTCATTTAAGGGATAGTAAGTCAGAAACTTTAAGGGTTCTTTTAGTCTAGGACGAAAACAAGCTCATTTTGCCCTAAAAAGGAGATAATGGAACAATACACAGAAGCCAAAGCTGGAAACTAAAATCTGAGAAATACCAATTTCAGAACCTTTCATCTTTCTCTTCAGAATAAATCTGGCAACTTTCAATCTAAGGCAGTTATGGAATGGATTAGAGCAAGGTTTATATTGAAAGATTTTTTTTTTAAGAGTAACTTTAGAGAACAGAATATATTGGTGAAGCTTTAGATGAAATTCGACTCCCATGGAATATGCAATTAGAGAAAACTAGATATGCTCAACAAAAAGAATACAACAAAGTAAGAATTTTGGTAATTCATTTTGAAAGAGCTACCTTTTGATTTTTTTGCCCTACATTGTAATATAATAAAATATTTAAAAATTCAAAGATGAAGAGAAAGATCTCTTCATTAAAATTAAATGTTTAGTATGAATCAAAACAATATTGAGGTGGGTTTTGTTTTTCTTTTTTTTTCCTTTACGAAAAACTTTGACATTTGGGAGCCTATTTCACCTTAGAAATTTAGACAAATTTTGATATTTTTTGAAACCAGAAGGTCCATCACACAAATAGTTGCAGTTATTGCCTCTCCACTTGGAACAAAACTTTAACCTTTATCATGCATGCTATGCTTTCTAAGATGTACAAACATTAGCTAATGCTATTTGAGCATTTTGAAATTCATCTGAAGATAAGTGAGTGTTCAGCAAATTATGTGCACTCAGAATATGTACAGGAAAGGCAGGGAAAGCACAGGGAGGACATTATAGCCACCTGAGATGAAAATAATTACAAATCTTTGAAAAAAAACAAGAGAGAAATTCAGGTTACAGAGCTTTTATATTGTCATAAAGGTGGTTGTTATTGAAGTCTCTTTATCATTTTATCATTTTGGAAAAATTTTTCTTTTACTTTGAAATAGTTCCTCCTCAGTTACTCAGTATGTGACCTTACTACAGTTATCTATTATTAAAGAACTATATACCCCTATTTCATAGAACAACAAATCATCAGTCATATTTGTTTTAATGAATTGTTAATCCATTGTTCTAGATTGCAAAAGTCAATGAGTTGGTTAAAATTAAAGTTTCTCACTGTAAAAGCACCTTTTTCCAGTACACTAAAAGGATTTTAGCACTTTTGTCTTCTCTGTGCAGCATGCTTAGGACACCTGGTTAAGGAATTCCAGATGGAAGTATGCAATGGACAAGTTAGTGATGGAAAGTAGGCTACTTTAGACATCCTAACAGAAACAACAGAAGACCAAGGAAATATAAACATGTTGCATCTGCTTAGATATTAGAACATTAGCAGATTTGTGAACTCTCTTAATTTTATCATGAAGCATCTTTGTTCTTTTTTTTCACATCAAAACACAACAAAGGCCTCTGAACTGAAGACAAATGAATGAGACAATTTCTGTTTTCAGTTTCATATGGAGAAAAGAAAAGTATATATTTTTCCAAACGTTTTGTGTTTGAAGAGACTGCATTCCTGACTGGGCTCCTGAATGTGACAAGGCATCCCCTGCGTTCCTGCTCCTCAAATCCACCAAACTGGAGGACCTAGGGACTGCACTGCCATTGCCACCAGGTCTGAGAAGTAAGGTTTCCTTGACATGAGAAGTAGCATGCACAAGGGTTAAAGGGATGCTCACCCAGGTCTCATATCTTCCTAAAGATAATGGCCAGATGAACACACAGACACAGACCAAGGAAGGTCTCCAAGGCCAAATAACCTAGACACAGTCAAAGAAGCACAGACATCTGGTTTGGAATACAATAATAAGAAAACTATTAAAGAAAAAAAGTATAATTTAATAAAATTAAAAGTCTTTTGTGAGTCCAGCAAGTATTGTGATTTGGTTCTGTCCAGCAGTGGTTTTAGTAGGGGCTAAAAGGAGGAGGTCACCTTCCCCTACCCCAGCACTGCTGTGATGTAGCACAACTAAGGTTGGTAAATGAAGGAACGTGAACCACTCTCTGTTGAGAGAATTTCATTCAGCTTTCTGTTTTGTGACAGCAAAATATTTATGCTTCCTACCACCCTACCAGCCAGTCTGAGTTTTCTGCAAAAGTCCACTGTAAAATGCACAGAATTTCTCCAGCATTTATTTTGCCCTTTCCATGTAATAACTGAAAGACTCACTGCAACTTTGAAAAGGCATTTAATAATTGAGTTTATTTTTTTCAGTCACAGAAAATAGAACTGTTCTTTAAAAAATAGACTAAAAACTCCTGATTCTGTCTGATAAAAAATGAGTTAATTAAACCACAGTAATTTGCAGAAGGTCATACTGACATCTGGTGGCCTTTCAGAGATACTAAAATTGCTTCCAGCAAACACTCCATGCAAGAAAGGTAACAATATAAAAATGACATTGGTTCTCTTTGTACCTGCCCACATTTATCAGTTAAGAGGTAATGAGTCCACTCCTCAGTACCACGCTGAAGTGTGGCCTTTTAATTAGCTGCCATGATAAGTCACATTTGACGCTGCCCTGGCTGCAGGCATCAGAAAGCCACAAGCTTTCAGAAACAGCAATTAAGGGTGCCAGAGCTGTCACTACCACTCTGCAACTGCTCTGGGAGTTATCAGGAAATTTCACAATGACACGTTGCATTAAACAGAACTGCAGCCAGTGGGAGTAAAGGCATCTTATTACTATTATTGCTATTGTGGATCTAGTAGATCTAATCAGGGACCGGGACCTCACCTCAGAAAGTACCATACAAACCATGAAAATTTCGGGTGTAGGAGACTATAGTCTAGTTATAAGACAAGGAACAGTCAACCAACTGAAGGTGCTATAGACCAACATATCAGAGTCCAGCCTCTGCAGAGATGTCATTAAATAGGAAACCTTTAAAAAAAAAAAAAACATGGAAGCAGAGCTCTCCTGTGGCAGTGTAAGAGAGCAAAACTCTGAGAAGGAAGTGTCTCCCTCCTGTTAAAACAGCATATATTCTGAGGGGAAAATAGCTTCATCTATGGAAAGGATTATATATGTAACAGGAGACGTTCCCCTAAATCAGGCACAGCAGAGATCTTGCCAGACACACTGCACCACTACTGCTGCTAGAAGAGGAGAGAAAATATTGCTGTCTCCCCTCTGAAACAAAGAGGGAGGAGAAGAAACAAAAATGCTTTTGCACTCACTGTTGTGAAGTCTGCTATGATGTTTCTAAATGTCACCTGTTGGAGAGGGGGAGACAAGTGATCTGATCCCCTCCTCCATGCACCAAACACACATAGAAAACCAGATGAGCCTTTGCTGTTAGCTGTCATAAAGAATTTCATTTTAGATCAAGAGAACAAAATCCTGTCAGCATAGGTTTTCCTGTCAATTCCCAGGCTGCTGATTCTATCACAAGAGATTATCAAGAACTAGGGTCTCCACCACCGAGAAACAAAGACCATCAGAAATTGTATTAATAAATTATATAAACTTCATTCTGAACCTTCCCAAGAATGTGTAGATATTTCCCACAGAGAGGAGATTCTAAAGGACATTTCACAATGTTAAAACTCTTTGTTTCTTTTGTGATATTTTGGTTCATTAATTTTCTCTGTTGCAATGTTGTAAGATGAAGGGTGAGGTAGCCTACCTATGGTTTATGGGCTACATCTACAATATTGGCTGAATAATTCATTCAGTTTGCACCCTACCAACTACCAGACCCTTTTCTGGGTCCTTTAGATGCAGACAGAAAGCATGCCATAATCCAAATAAATTATTTTCATAGCACAGCACTTGCCTCCTGAAGCCTGGCATCCCTATTCATATGATCAAAATGAAAGAACCTTCTGGCTGCAAAACTCAGTGCCCATGAACACTTGGCAGCTACAAGTCTATTGCATGAAGGGGCACAAACACTTTTTGGTGGCCCATCCAAAAGTCCTGCTTCCTGCTTTGCTTCCTCCATGCAGGATCCCAGGTTCCACCATCTCATGATAGAAAGGTACGAGAAGATGTGGCCAACTGGAAGAAGATGTGAGGACAGGTTTGTGAGGGAAGATTTGGGCAGCATGACACAGGAGAAGAAAGGAAACAAAGGAGTTGAGATAAGGAATGGACTCAGGAGCCTGTTTTGCTAGGGACCCTAGTCCATAAAAGGTCTGCAAAAAATCCCAGGAATAAGCAAGGAAGAGATGCTTTTGAAGAAAGAAAAAAAATTTTCAGGCACAAAAGTCCAACAAAAAAGAAGGCGTGGCACAGAAAGAAAAATATAATCTAGATGTAAATAACTATTTTCTTAATGTCTATGGAAGAGAAACCTTTGAAGCAGATGCTCATGAGCCTGCAGAATATGACTGCATATTATGATTGCCCTGCAGGCAAATGATCAGTCACAGTTCTTCAGTTGAAATAAAAAATATTGATGGAGTTTTTTGTGGTAACCACCCACTGAAACAAACACATTAGGCTAATGACCTAAAACAAATAAAATATCCCAGTTAGTCCATTAGAATTAAAGCAATATTCATGAATTTTCTGACAGCACATTTCATGTTACCACAAACAACCTGTGCCTGCAGTAAACTTTAAAATTTAGTTCATCTTTGCTTCTTATCAATCCATAAACTTTGAAGATCTTACTGTTTGCACTGTTACCCTGTAGATAATTATAATAAAGATATGTGATTGTCAATATAGAACTATTTCTAAGGGGAATTTTTTAAAACAAGCATGACATTATATTTTTAAGGACTTATTAGAAAATCTTTGAGGCACATTCATCTGAAGTATCTACTTGTTAACCTGTACAGTTCACTGGCTGTACATTTAGAAGCCAGAGAATTAATTTAAGTTATTATCACTAGTGTTAAATTCAAAGGTATAGTGAGTTTGAAAAATGAGTATGTTTTATGCTAGCCTGGTAAACCAGCAAAGCTATGAGCATTGGTGAAAACCTAAATCACAGTAGGAAAACATTGAAGATTTGTAATTGAGGAACACATTCATCATTTTCTATATTAATATAAAATCAACAAGTCTGCAAGAAACTGTAGTATACCCAAAACTAAAATCTCAAACCTGGAGAACTTCACAGGCACAATCACATTGAAAAAATAAATGTACACTGAAAACTAAAAGAATTTGATACAGATAAACAAGAGAACGCCAATTCTTAGAAGTGTCACTGCCTCGTTATTATTTTAAAAAACCAAATCTTCGTACATTATGAACAGATTTTCAAAGAAGAGCTCAAAAGACACTGCACAGAACCTGTAGCTCCAGCCTCCAGCAAAAGAAAATGTAAAGTTGAAACCGTTGTGAAAAGTAGCTTGTTTTAACAGCTGTTTCACATCCATAGACTCCAGAGACTGCTGGAGAGAAGCTTTCGGCAAAATATATATTGGCTCTGTCAGGAAATACATACTGCTCTTCATCTCAGCTCCTCACCACCAAAATTTCTTTCTATGGGCAGTGAGGACAGCCTACCACTCTGGAGCTCTTAAGATCATGAAGAGGTTTGTAACTGAGTTATAGGTATGTTTTCTAAATAATTTAATTAAGAGAAACTACATCTGATCGAAAACTTCAGCCGAATGTAAGTCAAGCATTACTAAACAGTGCCATACACAGTAGCAGGGCAGAAAGAATAGCTGTCTATCTAACTGCTATGTTCTTAGGAAAGGATACTCAAAAGAACTCGCACACATGGCTTTGATGCACATTACTTTATTATGCTTCTTTCCCTTCAAAACATAACTCCAGAAGACTTCGTGAACTTATTCAGCAGCATGCCAGAATAGGCCCACCAAGTAGTGAGCTCCTGCTTATCACTGGAGTGAAATTCTGCTTTACAGCCTATATGGAATGGTGCCAACAGAGCGCAGATATGTTTCCTCTGTCAGCCACTGACACAGCAAGTCAGGATGGGTCACTCCAAACATCCAGCAGCACACCTGGCAGCAAGAGCTGACTGCAGGAGTAAAAGGTCTTTGAGCACCAGCTGAGTCCCTGGAATTCTTTTTCTCACTTTTAAAAAATCTATTATTTTGAGGACATTCACACAAATTATGTAAAAAAACTGTGCCTACGGTGTAGTTGCTTTGCCACACTCATGTATCTGCATGCAAACCTTGAAACAAGACTAAGTAAATTCTTTGAAAGAGAAAAAATTTACATTTTTACAGTCTCCTTATTATAAAAAATATATGTGTCTCCAGGTGTATATATCACACATGAAGAAATTGCACAGTCTGGTTTTAATAAAAATTATTTTAGATAAAGGAATACTGTCGGTGAAAATTGTGTGGATCAGGGAAGGTGGCCATAGAAAAATTAAGAAATTAATATGTATATCTACACTTATTGATTACTCCATAAGGCAAAAATACTAGCTACCAGAAGCTATTATCTCCCAAACTGCACTTTAATATTCACTGTGTTCAGTTTCACAGCAGCAGAAGCAAGAGTGCACATATGCCCCAGCTCTATCTCAGGGCATTAGTTCATTAATTCAAATAATGAGTGTTAGAGCAGCATTAACCTTAGGATACTTTATGTTAGAAAATACTCCCCACACTATCTTAGCTACTACCATTTGCATTTACACAATGTGGTAGAATTGTTAGCACTCCCAATTTAAGAAGAAATTCTTTTCCTTGGAAAACTTAAATTGCTCCTTTATTTATTGAGATAAAGAGTCCAAGTAGTGCAATAGTTTTAAAATTTACTTCAGTCAATGCTTAAATTTTAAATACTAGATAGGTCCTCATAAGTAATAAGGAGTAACCAGGGGCCAAACTATAGCATCATGCACCAGATCTCATTCAGTCTAACACAAATTGCTCCGTGCTTAAATTGAGTAGGAAAATTTCCTGAGAAAATCTTCAGACCAAAAATCTTTTCTCTACTGATAAATAAGGGATTTCTTTCTGTCTCATAAGTAAAACACCCTGCAAGAAACCAGGACTTTCTCATTCATTGCAAAACAGTTCATTCCTGTGCAAGTTTAGCAAGGTTCATAATTTAGTCCAAACAAAGTTGAGCAGTGACAATGCTGAGCAGTAGAGCACTAAATCCTTTCCACAGTGAGACCTTAGTTACTTACACTACTGTGTGTCAACAATTGTTTGATCACAGGATCACAGAATCACAGAATGGGCTAAGCTGGAAGTTACTTTGGAGATCACCTAGTCCAAACCCCTGCTCAAAGCAAGGTCATCAAGAGCAGGCTGCCTACAACCATGTCCAGCTGGACTTTTAATACCTTCAAGGATAGACTTAAACCCTTTTTCAGGGCAACCTGTTCAATGCTTGGTCACTCTCACAGTGTTTCCTGGAGGGCCCAGCACCCTATTGATCCTCATGCATTTGTCCTCAGCCCACTGATCAAGCCTGTCCAGATCCCTCTGTAGAGCCTTCCTACTCTCAAGTAGATGAGCACTCCCACCCATCTTCGCGTCATGTGCAAATTTACTGAGGATAAACTCAATCCCCACACCCAGATCATCAATAAAGATGTTAAACAGCATCAGTCCTAAAACTAAGCCCTGGGGAACATCACTAGTGACCAGCTGCCAACTGGATTTAACTCCATTCACCACAATTCCCTGGGCCCAGCCATCCAATTAGTTTTTTACGCATCAAAGAGTCCACCCATCCAAGCTGCAAGCAGACAGTTTTTCTAGGAGGATGGTGTGGGAGACGATGCTAAACACTTTACTGAAGTCTAGATAGACTACATCCACAGCCTTTCCCTCATCTGCCAAGCGGGTCACTTTGTCACAGAACAAGGTCAGGTTGATCAAGCTTTTTTAAATCCATGTCGGCTGGGCTTGATCCCCTGGTTGTCCTTCATGTTCTGTGTAATGGCACTCAGGATGATCTCTTCCATAACCTAGACTGGAACCAAAGTCCAGCTGGCAGGCCTGTGTTTCCCTTCATCATCCTTCTGGCCCTTCTTGTAAATGGGCATTACATTTGCCAATTCCCAGTCAGCTGGAACTTCTCCAGTAAATCAGGACTGCTGGTAGATGATTGAGAGTGTTTTTGAGAGTGATTGAGAGTGGTTGGAGTGTCTTGATGTAGCCCTGGAGAAGCTGCTGTCTTTCCCTGACTCAAAGGCACATTGCTGGATAAAGTTCAATTTTTTGTCCACCAGGCACTTTTTCTGCAAAGTTCCTTCCCAGCTGATCAGCCTAGTACAGTATACCAAACTGGAATACTGTATTTGTCCTTAGGTATAGGACTTGGCATATCCCTATTTTGTGCTTCATTAAATTCACATTTGTCCATTTGTCCAGGCTGTTAACATTTTTCTAAATGGCAGTACAGCCATCTGGGGTATCAACCAGTCCCTCGGCAAAGTCCTGAGGGTGCACTCTNACTGCTGGTAGATGATTGAGAGTGTTTTTGAGAGTGATTGAGAGTGGTTGGAGTGTCTTGATGTAGCCCTGGAGAAGCTGCTGTCTTTCCCTGACTCAAAGGCACATTGCTGGATAAAGTTCAATTTTTTGTCCACCAGGCACTTTTTCTGCAAAGTTCCTTCCCAGCTGATCAGCCTAGTACAGTATACCAAACTGGAATACTGTATTTGTCCTTAGGTATAGGACTTGGCATATCCCTATTTTGTGCTTCATTAAATTCACATTTGTCCATTTGTCCAGGCTGTTAACATTTTTCTAAATGGCAGTACAGCCATCTGGGGTATCAACCAGTCCCTCGGCAAAGTCCTGAGGGTGCACTCTGTCCTATCATTCAGGTCAGTAATTAAGGTGTTAAACGCTATTGGCCCTGATATCAGCCTCTGGAACTGGTAACCTTCTTCCATCTGTACTTCAGGCTACTGATGACAACACTTGCAGCACGACAGTTCAAGCAGTTTAGGCCATTTTCAAGCCACATCACCATACACTTATCTAGCCTATACTCTTGTCACTTACAGGAGACAGTGCTGCAGTATTCCTAAAGTCAGGCTTAAAAATATCCACCACTCTTCCTTCATCCACCAAGCAATTCTTCTTATCATAGAAGGTGGTCATATTGGGTCAGCATGACTTTCACTACATGAAAGCTGCTCCAAATCAGCTTCTTGTCCCTTGCATTAGGAAATGGCTTCCAGGAGGATATGCTCCATCCCTGTCCCAGGGAGTGAGGTGAAGTTGACTGGCCTATAGTTCCACATATTCTCCTTCTTACCCTTCTTGTTAGCTGTCTTCCAGCTCAGACACCTGAGCTCATAGTGCCATGTAGGTGTATTTGTGTGGCCGGAATCCAACTCACCACGTCCTGCTGACAGGTGGGAGAGAGCAACGCCAGCAGAGCCATGCATGGACACATAATTACTAAGCATCCAGAAAGATTTTTGCTAATGCCCCACTGGGCAGAGATAGAAAAACTATTTGTACCCTTCTGTAAATATTTGCCCTGAACTGCTTTTGTAAACCACATACTTGTGTATGAAAGAAAGCTGCACACGAGGAACCTCAGAATCTGAAGTGCTGGGCTCAAAGTCCTCTCACGTCATTTGGTCATATAAAAATTAAACACCTAAAATAACCTAATCAGTTGGAGGTCTCTTCAGATCCAAAGAAAAGAGGCAGATCAGAGAACAGTTCAGTCCACTGTAAAGGCTCAGGTCAAATGAATCCTGTTATACAGCTGTTTCTTTTTCCATAATGTTTGAAAGGCAAAGATAACCGATTTAGTCTTTGACACCTAACCAGTATACTCCAAAGTATAGACGATGGTCTGCCTCATCACTTTATCTTCTTGAATTTTTAGCTACTTATAGAAATACAGAGGTAGAACATTATCAACAGCTTAGATTCCTTAGGCATAAGATCTTAGATCACCAGCTCTCATCCTTCACATCAAGATAAGAAATAATATATTTAGACCATTCTTAAGAGATATCAGTCTGATCTGTTCTCAGAAATTTTCATTAATGGGAATCCAATCCCATGTCTTGGTAGCTTGTTCCTGAGGAATCCTCACAATTAGAAATTGTCCGCTAATCTCAACTCCCCCTTAGAGAAAAGTAAGGAAGTTAAATTCTTGCACACAATGGACATGTGAAGGTCACTCTCTAGTTTCTTTTTGCAACTGCTTTTAACCTTCACTATTTCTCTTCTAGAAGACATTCTCTTCAAATATTCAGCCTTTCATCCTAAATTTTATACTTTAAACTTCTGATTTTTTTATTACTCTCTTAACCTGCTCTCTCCCAGTTTTTCAGCATCTACTTTGGCATGAAATTCCCAGTATTGGTGATCAAACTCCAGCTGACTACTGCCAGCCAACTTAGCAGAATGATTAGTTGCCATGCCCTCAATACAAAACATGCATTAGCATATCCCAGAATGACACTTCTTTTGAATGGCTTAGCATTGTGCTGTTTAGTCAAAACCAGTTTGTACTCACTCAAATCCTTCTTTTCTACGTTAACTGTAGCACTTTGCTTTATACTGATTCTTAGCAATGAGTCCTTGTTCTGCCATTTTGTGCAATGTCGTCATGATATCCTTCATTAAATCATCCTGACACAGAACAGTTGTTTTCTCCTTATCTGCACCATGCACTCAGATGTATCATACACAAGGGAAGAGTGTTTGCTACAGAATCATTTCACTTTCAATGCAACTTTAGCAGAATAATGAGTAAAATTATAGCAATTATACAGTCAAATATATTCTATACCAGGGAGAATTATGACAACCCATGAAACAAAGTTCTTCCCAAAAGAGTAAGCTTTCCAAATTCATGAAGATATCTACCTAACTAGGACAAGTAGAACCTGTGAATTAATACAAAAAGCTGTAAGAGACAACAATGTATTTGCCTTACATGCTTAATTGCTCATGTGTAATATATAAAACATGTTAAATTAAAACAAATAACTGAGAAAAAGGAGACGGAGACTAAATGTTGAAGTATAGACACGTGTCTGTAAGAGATGTTCAGGCTAAGAAATGTAATATCAGAATATTCCGAAGATGAAAAGGGAAAGTGAACTGTAACAAAATGGAAGCATCTTAACCAGGGCAAGAGGCAACCCCACTGACAAGGTACCAGTCTGAAGCAAGAATTAAAAAAAAAAAAAAAAGATAGAAAGGTGATGGTGCATTTAAAAACAGACATCATGTCAACTCAACCAAAATGAAAAAAGTCATATGAGGCAGACTTAGAATCCAATACAGGATTATTTATTGATGCCACTAGTACACATGACCTAACAACAATAACAAAATAAAACAAAAATTCTCACCAAAACCAGGTTCTCTCCAATACATAGTATGGAACAATGATGAACTAATAAAGAGCATGACAGACAAACTGAATAATCCAGCCTCGAGGTGCAGACTACATCATAATTTTCTGTATCATTTGGTTCAAATATTCAATAAATGTCACTGTAGTCATTACACAGTAAATTGCCAGGGAGTATTCTATGCCTTATGAAGAGGGGACCTAGGAATGCCATCAAGATATGAAGATTGTATTTATGGAGGTTTTCCTCTTCTTAGCTATGCTTTCCCTTTTTAAAAATATTTCTTCTTTTGTAAATTTTTCACTTATGCATTTCAGAAAAGAAAATATGCTTTTATTTGGTAGATGGGAAACAACTGGTGGCTCAGGTTTCAGTCAAATCCAGCAGCTGAAGTAGATTCACAAATAGCAGCAGTGACCAGCATTGATTTTTATAACCTCCAAGTTCCCAGAAATCTTCATTACTTTTTCCAGTGTAGATTTTCAGAATTCACCTGTTCTCTTACATTAGCTCCAAACTGAACTGCAGAAGGCTTCAATCAAAGCTCACTTTAAAATTACAGCTCCTTTAGAGTGCATTTCTCTGAATTCTGAGTAGCACAAATTCTTACAGGCATAGCTCATCTGCTCTGAGGTCTGCATATCACCTCCCTGATCTGAGAGAGCAACTCAAAACACTGGTCACTATGTTCAAAGACTCAAAACCTTGGAACCTGCTCTCTCTAAAAAAGGATCATTTCTTATTGCCCAGTATACCTTGAAAACCACCCTGGAGCCTCATTCTGCTGTCATGACTGTTGTGCTCCCTTCTCTGCCTGTACCAACATGAAACTCACTGTCTCCATTGCCTTGGAGCTTGTCTGCAGCCACCATGCACTGTTTCATGTCCCTTTATGTGTCTTCTTTTTCCTTCCATCTCTTTTCACCTGCATCTTTTTCCTATTTAGCAATGTTGGTCTAATTTACCCTGCTAAATGTGTGTATCCACTAAATCAGTAATAACACAGTAGAGAAAAAGGAGGTGTATAAATTCATGGTTTGGGATTCAGCCCAAGGAGTGAAAAGTATTAACCTCTGCATTGTCTTAATTGCTTTCGTCTGTTTACTCACACAGATATACCGCAGTTTTTCCCTTCTTGTAACAACAAGATATTGGGAATGAATGTTCCACATGCATTCAGGACTAAAACAAGCAATAAATATAAGTTAGTCTGATATAACATTCTTCTACCTAATTCTCCAATTTTGCGTATGTGAGTTGCTCCCACAGCTTGTCACACTAGAAGAATGCAACAATTAGAGGGTTTGCTCCCTTTGGAATATGTTTGTGGTCTGTATTTATTGAGGGTAAGTAATATGTAGACAAGTAACTAGCAAAAGACAATTTTTCTCCCTCCAATAAATAATTCAAGAAAGAATGAACAATATTATCATCTTTTATTATAATTTTTATTCAGGGCTTTATAAATGTTTAAGACAAACTTGCAAAACTGGACATGGATTCATTTTTTTTAAAAGGAAGAGTAAAAAGATGTATCATGATCTTTTCTCAGGTTCATCTGTCTTTTTTCCAAATCAGGAGTTTAAAGAAGTGCCATTACAGAAATATGGAATCAGAGAATGGCTAAGGTTGGAAGGGGCCTCATGGGATCAAGTTGCTTTCCTGCTGGTCAGCCCCCACCTACCAATGCCTGGGGTTGTGTCTCACCCAGCGCAGGATGTTGCACTTCCCCTTGTTGAACTTTATGTGGCTCCCATCAGTCCATTTCTCCAGTCAGATAAGGTCCCTCTGGAGCACAGCACAACCCTCTGGCGTATCAGTCACTCCTCCCTGTGCCATCAGTACAAAAGGTGAAGGTATGCTTTGTCCCATCATCCAGATCATCAGTGAAGATGTTGACCAGGCGCTGCTAATCACTGGCCTCCAGCTGCATGTTGCACCACTGGTCACCACCCTCTGGGCCCAGCAGTTTTCAACCTGCCTCCTGTCTGCTCATCCAGCCCCTAATTCATCAGCTTCTCCATGAGGAAGCCCTGTCTGTCCCCACTAGTATTCACATTTATTTTGATTTTTAAAAATCAACAGAAGTGAGTGCTTTCACACCAGGATTATTTTTCACAGGGAAATAAAAGTCAGAGTTCTTTATTTTAAATAGTACCTTTTACATGATACTGACATCTAATAAAAATAAGACTATAATGAATTTTAAGGGTTGAAAATCCCTTAAAACTTGGATACCTTTAGAGATGAACCTATATCCTTTATTTATGCATCTGAATTACAGATTTGGCTTTGATGGAATTAGTGCCTTCAAGCTCTATTGGCTGGCTTTGTTTGAAAACAGTGTTTTGGGTATTTTTTCATCAGAAATGAAACATATGAGGTTTCCATTTTATCTTTGCTTACTTTAGCCACACCTGAAGGCCTTCCCACAATTGTGTTCCCTCCAGCAGAAGAGCAACAATAACCATAAGATTGCATTTCATGTGACTGTCTCTCACTGGCCCTGATAAGATCTAACTTACTGAAGTGAGAATGCAGGAGGATGGAGAAAATGAAAACAATTTGTTCTTGACCACAAAGCTTAGTGTAAATTATTGGTCCATTCAAGCCAGAGATTTAATATTAATACTGTTGAAAACATCATTATCACTCATTAAGTTCTCTGAAAATGAGCAAACTCTATCTTATCTTTGTCTGTTTACTGACCAATTTGCCAGGAGCTTCCTGCAAAGTACTGTGGCTTTTGCTTTATCAAATGCTTTTTCAGCTGCAAAAGACTTTTTCAGTATTATTTTAATTACAATTGGAACTGATGAGTAAGATAAGTTTCTGCACTTGTAAATATTGTAAATGTTTCAAAATAGTATTAAAATTCACTGGGTTTTATTCCGTTTATAAGAGACACAGGCTGAACTGAAATAATTCATAACATGTATGGAGAGCAATTGTTTCTTTAATTAATTCCTAAAACACACAAGTGTGTTTATGCTTTGAGATTAAGTTTAGCTGCATTTCATCTTACCATATGTCAAAGGAAAAGACAAAACATTCAATTTCATTTATGCCAAACAGAAGCCATGTGTATTTTTACAGTTCTTGGACATTTTTTTCTGTTGAACTATTTCAACTAATTTGGGAAGGGTTTGCACTTATTTTGACCTATCCAAACAGGCAACAGGAGTGAAGTGCCTGCCTTGCAGTAAGTGTCACCTAGGTGTACTCATGCACAAGAGAAACGGACTCGTGGTTCCCCATATCACTGGAGTTATGTACTCCTCAGCATCCTTTCACACATTCACTGAACCCCACATTCCTAACATTATCATTTTGACATAGTCAGCAGTAATGTGTGAGGAAGATAAAGCATGAGTATAGATGCCTTCAAAAAGAAGTTTTTAGTTGGATACTATTAATCCATAGCAATGTCTTCTCTGTGAGTATGAGAGATTGTAAGGAAGTCAAGGACAAGGAGCCTGGGAAGCTTGTAACATGTGGTGGTTATTTTGATGACATCAGTCACTCCTCGAGCTGTGGTGGCTGCAAATAGCACGTAAGTAAATATATCCTTCAGCAACCTCAGTCCAAATATCAAAATCTCTTCCAAGATAGTAGCTATCCACTTGCCACAGATAAAGTAGAATATAAATCTGTTAATCACAAAATCAATCCAAGATTCTGCAACAAGGCTAAAAATTAACATTGCATTTCAAAAATTATTAAGCTCATTGAAGTCTAAGAATTATTCAGTGCCTAACATGACATCAGTGCTTACACGCAACAATCACATCTGCACAATTTGCATCTATTCAAGACAAAATTTAGGTATCTTGAGCAAGCTCAGAAGTACTCCTCAGTATGTAGAGATGAATCCTACTACCACTAGGACTTGCTGAACCTTTAATGACACTAAGTTGCTTGTTAGAAATTGCTTGCTAGTAAGAACTGATATCATTCCTATTGCTAGAAACTTAAAATTAGGCTGCACAGAATACACCAAAGAGCACGGCAGGAATCAATCCTCAATTAGCAGAAATCCTGACTTTAGAAAGCCTACTATACAATTTCATGTCTAACTTCTACTGTGGCCTTCATTGTTTCTGCAGTAAGCCCGTGATTGATCATTAACACCAAGATTTAATGAGTTTGATCTGTGATGTAAGCTTTAATAATTCTCTGAATCTGCTCTTACCTTTAAATACATGCTATCTCTGTTCTGCAAGCTGTCTCCCCCTAGGAATTGCTGGTGATTTTTTTGTTCCTTTGAAAAAGAAGGTAAGAGCATTCAGACAACCACCTCCCCCAAAATTAATCTCTTCTTACTTTGTAAGACCTACAAAGCCATTGTACAAAACTGCTATAAGCCACTGGGTCCTCTTCAGGCTGAGGGAACTGAGGGAAAACACTGAGACTGAAAGTAGTTTCTGATTAAATTTAATTTCAATTAATAGAATTTTCCACATCCACAACATATATTAATAAAATATGCAAACATTATTATTATAACTAAGATCTTATTTTACCTGTCATATCAGTTGACTTGATCCCACATATTGACCTCAGAGTGCAACAAATCAGTCACCCAATAATGATGCAGAATAGGGAGTTGTTCATGAAGAATCATTCTCAGTCATTATACAAAATTGTTCAGTAGATCATTTGTAATTTAACTGTAAAGATTTCACATAGTAAGTTCATTAATACTTATCCAATGCTCAGCAATCAGAATTTAAAATCAGTAACAATAGCACAATTAGCACACATGTTCAAAGTAAAAAGGGTTATTATTGGGGTTTAGTAAGGTTGAAGAAACATTTTTGTTTGCTTTGAACGCATGCTAGTAGGAAAAAGCAGTGCTCAGATCCAATTTTCTCCCATTAAAGTGGACAGGAGTCTTGACACTGAGTTCAAGGACAGCAAAATCATGCCCAGGCAAGATAGATATCAATAGTCAAATGCAGAAGTCATTAATGATATGAACTTAGCAGTAAAAGTTTATACCCTCACCCATAAGAAATGAACCATACTGTGATTTTTATTCTTCTTATAACTACTTCCAGGAAAATTATGTATCTTAATCCTAATATACTTTGTGTTAGATATTGTGCATCATTGTCTTAGTTTAAAAGAC
>WBMZ01009099.1:0-114547 GCA_013400975.1 Atrichornis clamosus | reverse complement strand
GTGTGAGGGATGTGTGGGGCACACAGTGGGGCAGAGCTCTCCTCCGGCCACATCCACATGTAACCAGTTTGTAATCAGTGTGTTTATGCCACAAATCTATGTTAAAAAGTCCAGATAATTTGGTTAAAATAATAGTTAAACAGTTAAAATATTGCCAAAAGTTTTCCTAGCCAAAAACCCTCAGCTATGAGCATTTACAGAAAGGGAAGCTTTATGTGCATATTATAATTACTAGTAGCATTTACTTGAAGGGATTGATAGCATTACATTATAGCACAGTTATTTTGAAAGAATGTCTTACAAGGTTTTTTAGACATATTTTCAGCTCTTACAGACAGATTTTAATATACTAATTACTTTCATTTTTAATCTAATGTTATTTTACTTAAAAACATCTATCCTTATACAAAAAGATACATTTTTCCCTCCATGCTTAGGCAGAATTTCAAATCTGAAGCTGTACATTGTCATGTTAAAATCTGCAATGTAGAAAAAAAAGTGTTTAGCATTGAAAATTACATGACAAAAGTCATTACAAAGAGTTATAAACCAGAGAAAGTCTGGGATAAATAACCTGTGACATAATTTCATGTAATTTGATCTATTTTCTTTGTCCATGGTTAACTGGATAAGTAGAAATAAGCTTGAATTTTACAAAAAAAAAAGGTATTAATTGCTAACTATTTTTAGCAGAAAGCATGAAAATAGGTTGCTTGGAAAAGCTGTACAATCTCTAGTGTTGGAAATGTTTAAGAACACATTAGACACAAACGTGTCAGAATGACTTAAATTTAGACAGCTGGCAAGGGGATAGGATTCATAACCCCTGGTTTTTGCTACTGAAAACTGGGAAGGCACTGAAGAAGTGAAATTAAATAATATGTAATATTTTTGGTTTCATGTACAGAAATACAGGCAGATATTAACACAGCAGGTGATTGCACATTTCTGTGCAGTTCCAAGATTTTTACTGAGCAGATTTCTCAGTAATACTATTAAGTTTACAGATTCATTTGGGGTACTTAATAATGAACAAGAATAGAGATAAATGGAAAAAATCTTAATGAATTGTGGGTCTTTTCAGAAAGCAAAATCCTCTTTTTAGTCACTTAACTCTATCCAACTCCATTGAAAATCTGACTTCCCGGCACTGTTTCATAACATTTTTTGTGTAAGTTTACATAGTTTGTGTCAGTTTAAATATTCCAAGTGCAACTTAAACTGTGATTTTCTTTGCCGTGCAGGATCGCAGCACAGTTCAGATTCACAGCCTGCCCTCACTCAAACCTTCTCCTCACCACCTTCTCTCTGACAGTGCCTCATAAAGCCTTAAAACGTAAAGATCCATCCCAGCAGTTCTGAGAGACTTAAGTTTATTAAAAGCACATGTTCATAACTCTATATGGGAACACATTTTTCCCTTGGGGATAGAAAGGAAAGGAAATAAATGTGAATGTGACTTATTAGCCTCATGATAGCAATGCATTTTCTTACCTTACTGTTTCCCTAGCAACTGTTTGTGGTTGTCCCCAAAATGTATGCTTTAAATAACTCTGAGAATGTTATTTCAGTCTGAAAGACAAAGTGCTGCTGGTGCCAACCTAAGGAAAGTAGACTATCTATTGCATATTACTTGAAATAGAAATATTGCCAGTTACTGATGCTCATGCCTCAAACCTTTTAATACAGGGGCTTTGGTGTGAGTTTCTAGAAAACAAGCTGGTACCATCTGGAAATGATCTGGTGGTTAAGTTTTCCCCTCTCAGAACTGGAACTTTTTCCATACCAAGTAATGTGGTAAAAAAACCTCCAGTACAAACTGCGTAGTGTTTGGAGACTGCTAATTACATTTCCACTGGCTGCAGCAACTTCAGGGGTTACTGTTTTGATGTTTTGCTGAGATTATCATCAGCATTTCAGGTCTTTGAATGTAAATCCTTTGATGATACAGCCTAAGTTTGGCGAAGACCTTGATGACATTAATGAAAGTGTTGTTTTCTCATGAAAATGTATGGCAGGACCATTGTGCTCACCAGAATTTCAGGGACCTTTGTTACCTGGAAAGGAACTTTCCTTCCCTGCTCTATACTTCCCTTTTGCAGCACGTCCTCAAAGGACCTCTGGAGGCAATGTCTCCTACTTAAGAGTGGGGTTCTGTGGCAGTTCTGGCCTGTAGGTTCACATTAACTTTAGGACACCATTTTCTTTGTGCAAGGGCTGCAGTAATGACTGCCTAACGAGCCTGCAATATGCAGTAGCTTTCATTACATGATCACAGAGCTGGTGGTCAGAACAGATACGGAATATTTTGATGGAAAGAAATGTGATCTGAAAAACTCTTTCCCCCATGTCCACCCTCCTCACATTTTTTCATTACAGATGAATGAAAGGCAGCCTCTACTTCAATACAAATTAAATTAGTTATTATCATATTGACTTCAATTGGGCTAGTAGCAAGAAGCAATTATAATAAGTGGGAACTTAAAAGGTTTACCACTGGCCATTTTAATTCACAAATGGCTTAGTTAAGAATTTCTTACTTGGGAAGAGCTCCTGTTAGGCCTCAGAGGAAGCAGTGCCTGAGCAGCAGCATTTCAGCATGTAGCCAGAAGTGATGGAGCTTGGCAGACATATTCCTATCCTGTGTTTTCAAGTTCTGTTATATGGCACATCAATGCAATGTCTACAGATACATTAAAAACATCATCATCAAGCTGATAGAAGAAATTACTGATAGAAGAAAGTGATTTGAGGAGATATTAGTAACAGGAAGAAATTAATTGAAATAGAATATAGCAGAGTCTTGACGGGGGACAGTAACTTGCATCAGGACTGGGACACAGCAACAGGATTTTCAGCCTGGTGGTTGCTACACCTACTTCATGGTCAGAGTGAACATTTAAATTTCTTTATGCAAAGTCCAAAACACAAGGGGAAAGAACATGGGCTAAAGGTTCCTGCAGAGTTAATGTCAGAACTTGTGTACATCCCATCTTCTGCCTGTATGCCAGAGCCCACTCACCTCACTCTTTCTTGAAGACCTGCTTCCCACACCCTCTGCTGCCAGCTTGCTCAGTTGTTCAATCCAGCTGCTATTTCTGCTGCCTGGATCAAACAGAAGGAGTTGGTTTCAAGAATACTAATGAGGGTCTGGTTTCTGGCTGTGAAGGAAAAGGTGTGAACTGCCAGTTTTGCCTCATGGAAGGCACTCTGCATTTTCTAAATGGGGAGGGTTGTGGAATAGAGTTCTACAATAGCATCCCAACAGATGTAAATACAGATGTAGTTTTGTTAAAGGTAAGAAATGTGTTAATTTCTTCCAGCTAAGGATCTAACCCTGTCTCTGGAGATGTTTCCTGATGTCAGTGGCTGTTTCATTTCCAGTGTTTCATTTCTGGTTTAGGTGTCTAGGAGAGATTCAGAGCTATTAAGCAATAGTGAAGGATGAGTAAAAAATTTCTAATAATAATAATTCATAGATTTCTAGGAGTTTCTGAGTTGGATTTGTGCAAGTTATACTTGTGTAAATGTTTCAGTATGTTGTCGGCTCTGGCTCTGCCTCCTCCCATTGTTAACCAGACGAAGAGCATTGAGCATGCAGTCAGAACTAGATAACAATCCTGCCTTTCTTGTCTCTGGTGTCTGTGCTGAGTGCTGTTCCTGGTTCTGGTACTGAAGGACAAGCAAGCTACTTGGCACAGCAGCAGAACAGACTCTCTGCATTTGGGGATTTTGCAGATCTGCTTGTTTTCAAGGTTTCCTTTTCTGTGTGTTGAAAATTTAAATCACAAAAGGTCTGCATGAGTTATAAATTGTAATGCAGTCTGTTTAGATGTGTCTTGTGATTCATCTCGTGTAATCAGAGGTGATGATTCACGGAGCACTTTTAAAATATTCATTCTCACATCCTTTAGGAAGTATCCCAAGAATTCACAGAGCTGTCATTGTTCAGTTCTACTGTACTGTTTGCACACTGACAGTTTTTGGCACTTCCGCACATTATTAATGTGTGGCTTGCTTGTTTACTTAGGATTACAAAATTATTTTTCCTTCTGTAGAGGATACCTGGAAATGATGCCCTCTTCCATCTCCCTGTAATCCACCCAAACATCTAAACTTGTGAACAGCAGAGGTTATTTCCCTGATGAGAGAAAAAGAGTATTTGGCATGTGTTAAAGCATTCCAAAGTGATCATCATCAGCTGTCTATTTCATAATGTTTTAATAATATCTAACAGTTTATTTGATACAAAATTGAAGACAGATCACAGTGACTCTGTAATATAAACAACAAGCAAGAAACTACAATTGAAGTAAGATTTACTTGTATTTTTGACTGATTCTTTTCACAGGTACAAAATTGTATTATTCTGTTTATATGGTTGAATTTGTCCTAAAGAGCACTATAAATCTGTGTTCAGAGTTGAACATACCTGAAATCATTTAGTCTGTCTTCCAAAGTAACTTCCATTTGTGCTTGCATTACTTCCTGCTCTTAAGGAATTTTTTCCATATTTTTGTCCTGTGGTTAGCAGGGAAATTCCCTGGTGTGTGTGGTACCTAGCATTTTTCCATGATAAAACCTCTGAAAAAGACATTTGCCTGCTTTAGTACAAGAGTTTTGCGTATAGGAAGTTAGAATGGATAGGAGATTCGGTTTAATTAACCAATACAGAGAATAATATTATTCTGAAGTTACTGTTAAGGAATGTTCTCAGGTGACAGGAAAAGATATGAAACATTTTACCCTTCAGTTAATGCAGACAGTACATTTCCACAGTGTGCAATACTTCATCAGAAAGACAAGACAAGGAAAATGGAACTGCCTCTAAAAGTCAGCCTGGGGTACTGCTGTGTCTTTGTTTTAGGCTCCCAGTCCTTGCAATATAACCACAGGATCTGTTCCACACATCTCAGTTCCCTGTGGAGGGGCACAATCTCCAACGACTCAGGAACTGCACAAAAAGCTGCACAGGGTGCGTGGGCTCAATTCAGAGCTGCTTGGGCATAGGCAAAATGTCAGGAGCTGAGGTTCAGGGAAAAGCTGGCACTTGGGGGTGATTTTAGCTCTCTCTGTTAAGTGCAGAAGTTCAGCCTACAGAGATAAATGTGGCTGAGAATCTTCTAGCACAAAGATGTGTTAACAAAATGCCCTTCCCCACACTTTTTAAAGAATAGAACAATGCAAATGATGGAAAATTATTTAGCATTGAACTTACTTTTATATAGCTTTGGAAGTCATAAAGTTCTCTGTGGGACATTATATCAGGGTACCTGCTAGGGGAAGCCTGAGCCATTAAGGTGAAAACTGGTCTGGAATAAGAAAAAGTCTCTACATACTTTGCTGAAGCTAAAGATAACATCTGTTCATTTGTGTCTGGCTGGGGTAAAAGCCTGAGACCACGCAGGATTCCTCTCAGCTTGTTGAAAAGAAAAACAGTGGGGTGGTCAGTTCCTTGCTACAGAGTCTGCTAATGCATAAACCCTCCAACCTCTATTAATTGTCCATAAAATCAATGGGAACTGCTCAGTGCTCAGGGTGTTGAAACCTGAGCCTGGGTGAGCTCGGAACTGTCTGTGGAGCTTTTGATGCACGGGCAAAACCTGTAATGTGAGTTGGATTTGAATGTAGGCATCCTGAAGGCACGAGGCTCTTTGGATCTGAGAGGAGGGGGAAGAGGCAGTTAATAACTTCTGCTTTTGATCAGAGAAACCTTTATTGCCCTTAAATCCTTTCTAAATCCATGTGGGGATCTGGCCCTTTCTGCTTCAGTTTTATTATGTGCTTGATGGTCATATATTGGAAGGAAACACTGGAAGGAAATTGGATCTCATAATATCATGAAGAATCTGTATGTAGCATTACCATCTTCGTTGACTCCAGTTGTGCTGTGCTCCAACCTGTGCTCCATGTTGGGCATAGCGTGAGTGAGATGGAATGAGCTGCTGGGACAGGAATTCAGGCACAGGGACGATGCAATCAGTGGCTGCTGAGCGGCCATGTAACGTGAAACAAACATAGGGGGCATCCATACATCATCACCAAGGTATTTACAGGTGCATTTCCTAAAGCCCCCTTATGTAAAAGTGCAGGAGTAGTGCATTAGTGTTCCTAATTGCAAACAGGGTGAAAGTGCTGCCAGTACTTCACAGGAGAAACTGTGTCCTGTTGCAAGTCAGCAGATATTTGGCCATAAAGATTCAGTGAGGCCAGAATCTCATCTCTCTCAGGATTTGTAGATCTAGGTTGGCAGAGTAGTTCAGGCCTTACATTCTTTGACTGTCCTATTCATTCAGGGACTTAGGGATTTTCTTTTTTTCCAGCTGGAAGAGTTAAGTTTTAGTAATCTTTCTCAGTCTTTTTCTTTTGCGTTTCTACAGATATTTGTACTCAAAAATTATCAGTAACTAAACATTCTACATTTCTTTGTGATGATATAATCCTGTATTTGGTCAAACATTATCTTAGTTTACCATTTCAGTGTAATTAGATGCTCTACTCAGTAAGATAGATGCTGGCATTTTCCTGCTTGATTCTCCTAAGGTGCAGAGGGAGCCCTTGCTGTGAGCTCTATAGCTCAGCTGGTCATGTGTTCTGTACATTATCTGTAGCAACATGTAATACCCGATAGCTCTGGCAGGAGCCTGAGGGTGTGGGAAGTACAGAAAGAGTGACAGGCACCTCAAGAGATCCTAAGCTTTGAGAGCTTTTTAGGTTAGAATTTCAAATGAGAAGGTTAGAATTTCGTATAAGAAAGGGTCATGTTAGAAAAAGCTGACAGCTGCCACAAGTAGTGCTGGAATAGCTGGTCAGTTTTATACCAGCACTTAAAAAACATAAATAACTACAGGTATATGTGAATTCTTTTAAAACGCTATTCTAGGTGTTGCTAGCTCCACATGTTTTGATACTGGAAGGTCAGTGTATTTAACCCATACAATGGTCTTAAAAGAGTGGTCTGACAGGAGATGAGTGTTGGAGTACATGTCGGTTACATCTCAGCACTCCATGTGTGGGCAGTGCTCTGTTAGATGCAATGAGAAGCACAATCCAGCAGCTGAAAGTTGTATCATTCCCATTGTGTATGAAAAAACCTGAACAGGGACGATGGTTTCTCTGCTGGCCTGTTGCCATCCAGGCTTTGCAGCTCCCAAGGAGATGGAAAGCCCGGGTCCTGTCCCACAGCATCCGTGTGGCTGCCCCATTGGCTGCCCCAGTCCCGCAGGGCTGCCCTCTGTTGCATTATTTACAGTTGTTTGGATTCAGATTCTGTTGAATATATATGTTGCTATCTGCACAGTGGCGATTGTGGTGTGCTCAGTTCTCTGAAAGAGAAGATTTAAGTAAATTCTGTAATGAATACAACACAGTTTAGGAGCAGTACATTTTCAGCTGAAAGTGTTCATATGTCAGAAATTCACAGGTAGTGCCTTTCTTCCTTTTGTTTTGAAGGCTCTTCATTGTAGGATGACATTTCCATTGTCTCAAAACAGAAATCTATTGTTTACTGTACTTCTTGCTTTTCAGGGGGTCAGTTTATGAATGATATGGTGCAGTTTTGCAGCTGTACAGCTTTAATACTCATGCCATCCACTGTCATTTCCAAGAAAACTGAGTAGGAACGCACATGTGGCTTGACTGGATTTGTGTACCTCCTGCTGGTCTTCACCCTGAGGCAGGCTGGCTGTACTCTGGGTTAAAATGTCAGTGTTGGGCAGTACTGTGTAAACTGGCCCACGTCAGACCTTCTGCAGGGAGCCCTGAGCTGCTGCCCAAGCAGTTCTGGTAGCACAGGTATGTTGTGTGAGTGCCAGGTCCTGCCACCATTTCTACATCTGCGTTGCTGAAAATGGCAAAGGAACCAAAGACCTTGTGACTGTTTAACACTCCTTCCAAAGGGCTCTTGAAATCACGAGTGTCTTAAAAAGTCTTGAGGTGTGACAGTCCTTGAGAGTCTCAGAAGTGCTGCTAACTCTTCCCCCACTTGTTGAAAATGGAAAAAATCCCAGCTGCCCCAGGAACTCGAGAGATGCTGTCAGAAGCACATGTTAGCTGAGAGCTGCTGTGTAATCTGGATTAGAGTTGTTCAAATGTTCCTGTAAATACCAGTAACCTATTCTCAGCAATCAGTCTCAGCTGCATGAGTACTACAGAGTCCTGACACTTTTAACTTTGTTGTGCATGGTCTTTACACTCTTAGAGGTTCCTCTTTCTTGAAAAAAAATCTGTTATTTTTTGAAATTAAATCTTACTAATTTTCAAGGCTGCAGATGCTTTATCCCGGGGAGCAAAATTGACAACAAAGCTATACAGACATCATAAAGTCATGGCATTTTTATTAAAGACCAGGCCAAAAAAGAAACAGCTCCCTTTATTCTTTTTCTCCCAAACCTCCTGGTGACTTGGAGTGCAGTTTGTACTGAGTATGCTTTCTGAAAGTGTAGATGGGTTGGATTAATCCTCCTAGTATAAAGAACTCTGTAAAGAGTATGAGGAAGGTGGTATCTGACTCATGGAAAAGGTGGGTAAGGAACTGCAATGCTGAAAGATTGGGTTTGTGTTTGTAGACTGCTCAGTGTTTTGTTTCTTGCTTTATGGCTATATTAAGGGCTTATTAAGTGTCTTAGTTTGGTGTCATACCCACCACTATCATAATAACTGTTTGGACTTTGTGCATTATCTCTGTGGTGGACAATAAGTGTGCGTAATCACCTAATCATTTCTATGGAATGGTAAATCACAAGATGAATGGCTTTAACCGTTCGAAAGAAAAAGAAAAATTTACCATTGATAACAGAAGTTCTTCTTCTACAGGAGATTATGGAGAGGCATAATACAAAATAAAAACTGTTGTAATTTCTGGGTGTGATGTTTTTAAACAGCCCCATCTATGATAACTCGATTTCCATTTTCATTCAGGGCACTGTGGTATGTTGGTACCTAACCTGCACTCGCTTTTATTTCCCCTCCATATCAGCAAGAGTGAGTAGAGATGTTTTTGAGAAAAGTACTTGGGACCAAAGGATCTTAAAGAGCTGACAGATGTTACCTTTGCCATCACAGACATTTTCTTTAATGCTGAATTTGAGCAGACTGCTTAGCCTCTGCAGAACCCCATTGCTTTCAGGAGTAATTAGCTTGGGCACAGCAGTGTGACCCTATAGTGAATTTTTGAGCACAGCCATGGAAATATCACCAGCTTTATCTCATTGCTTTGGTTCTACATGCATGATTATGAGAGTGAGAAAAGCCAGAGTAAATTAAAGCAATCTAAATAACCACACCAGCAAAATTTCTTTTTATTTAACATACTATTCTTCCACTGTATTTATCAATTCTGTTTTACTCTTCACCTCTTACTAAACCTAAATTGAAAGATCAGAGATAAAAAAACACAAAGGGAGGGAAGGATCAAGTAAGTTTTATCTCACTGAAAGGAATGACAGAGGTCCCATTGACATCAATGGATGTATCTCCTTTTGTGCTTTCCTTTGATTCAGAAGTGTGCTTTTGAAGCAGATCATCAGCACTTACCGTGCTTTGGCTCACATCCTGAAGTGTTTGTAGAGACACAAACTGAATTCCTTTTGAATTAGACTGAACTTTAGGATGTACTCCAGAAGTACACCTAATGCTCTTCAACCTCAAAGGAACATTCAGACCAGGGGATGAGATAAGGGCTAATCAGAAGTAAAAATGCTCTCAAATGGATGTAACCTGGCCATTGAGGTCTGTGTGCTGCTGTTTCATTTTGTACGTGTTCTACTGCTGGGCCAGTATTTGCAAATCCAGACATGAGCAGTGAATCCAGGATTGCTCTGTGTTTGTTGTTTTGAAAGGCACTGTACTCCGTGGAATGTTTATAGCTTCCTTAACGTATGATGGCTGATTGTGATAGCTTACAGAAATGAGGAATGTTTAACTGAGATGCAATATGAAAAAGAAATTATGAGAAGAAAAGAAATATCTGAAATTAATTTGAAACTGTGATTCATCTTCTGAGTTAAAAAGTACTGTGGATTATAATTTCGGGGGTTCTTGTATGGAATTGTTGTTAGGAAGTACTGTCAATATGCTGGACTGGTCTAAAACATGCATGTCTTGAAGAAGATGACATTTTTAGGATGCATGTCTGCAGAACCAGCTTATCACCATAAATTAACTACTCTGTTTAGAGTGAAATAGCTGGGCTGTATTTGCATTCTTTCTAGTACTGTAATAGTACCTTGTGAAGCTTCAGTATTAGATCCTTGATGGGTTTTCTAAATGAAGTTTTGAAAGGAAAGATTGGAAAGCTCTTTTATGAGAGGGAACGGGAACATATACGTGGTATGTGAGTTTGTGCATTATTTTAACTTTGGTCTTACTGCACATCTTTTTAATTGTGATGACTTTAAAATATATTATTAGTGATCTGAATTAATTAGAGCTAATATAAAAATCAAGGGCATAAAAAGACATGTCACATAGCATGTGTTTGCTCATTAGATATGACAGTAACTCTGCAGGGGAAATTAATATTGATAAGTATATTGATACAGAAATACACTGGAGAGGAAGAGAGGCTGAGCACTGTTCTTGGCCAGCATTAATAGTGGGAAAATAATTAATATTGACTACAACTTCTCATATGCTTAGCATTTTCTATCGGTTCCTCCCAGTACCATTTCATTTCCCTGAGACAAATGGTGATTCCAGTAATATTGCTGTTTCAGACAAGGAATACTCTACAACTGGGTCAATTTTCCTAGATTACATTATGCTAAAATATTTTTATGAAAACTTGGAGACTGCCTTACAGCCTACACAGGTTTTGTGGTGTATGTGAAAGCAGGAGCAGTCAGTGTACATATTAAGCTTTACACAAATTTCTCCATTTAATTTTCTGGCTCTCTTTCTAGTGTAATCAAATTTTTGTCACTATTGCTACTATGTTATCTCTGGGAGAAAGCCAGCAGCTCTCATGTATTTGGAGTAGGGCAGTGGGGTTTTGTGCCAAGCATATACTTTTTTGTTGTTTAAATTTTAACTGGGGGGATTTAGAGCTGTATCAAGATGTATACCTAAGTTGCATTTCAGAAGCATTTGCAAATGTGTTGACTAGCAGAAGTTTACTTATATCACTGCAGTTGAGTAAAGCTCTAGTATATTTTTTTTAATGCAAAGAAATGTTCAGTAGTTAGTAGTTAAATAGTTAAGAACCTGAAACACATTGTGCTGCTAATCTTGCCTGGTTGCTGCCTTTAAAAAGTGCCTCATCTGTATTGGGATTCTTCAGTAGGACAGTAAATGGGACATAATGTGCTGATATGGTTTCCTATCGTTCTCCTCAGTTTCTTTGCTTTGTTCCTACTTTGTCTTTCTGAAATATGCATCAGAGATAAGGAACTCCCACTGCAAAAGTTCCCATAGTAACATCCCTGAGGAATTGAGAACAAACTGCATGCCATGAGCAGACTCCTGGTTTAGATGCAGCTGTGATGACTGGTGCCTTTGCTGGCTCAGTTTATGGGAGCTGGGAATTTCTGACCTTCTGCCAGCTCTCCCACAGAACAGCCCTTATGTATGTGGTATCTCCAGCAGAAGGGCCTGTTGCTTTTGCTACACTGCCGTCACTGCCAGGGTTTAAAACTTGAGCACTGCATGACGTCTTGAGGATCTGAAGTGCCTTGAAGCAAGAATGACTTTTTGTGTATTGTGTGCATTTATATAACATCCCTGAGTACCTGGGAGACCTGGCTTCAGCACTCTGCAGTGATACTCCTACCACATGCTGGTTACGTGCAAAAAGTACTATTTTAGTAGTGAATGGCAGTGAGCTTCTGACCTTTCTCCCATGTCAGATGATGGCCCGTGACCCAAAAGGTCAGGGCAGGTAATCAGAGCTACTGCCATTGCAGCACCAGTTTCCTCGGTGTGAGGATCTAAATAGGAACTTGCACACATCTTTATTCTCTCAGTGTAGCCCAAAATAATTTGCCAATAGGCTTGTCTTCATTGTTTCCTTTCAGGTTTGTTCCAAAGGGTTTTAAAGAAACTTTATATTTTTCTGTAATGTTCATTCTTGCATTCTTCTTGCTGTTGGATTGTTGGCTGGGGTTTATTTTTTTTCTTTATTGAAAGCAGAACCTGTATTCTTCTCCAGTTGCTAGCAAGCAGAGAGCCTATTTATGTTAAGTACAGAAAAGGTTATTTGAATGTTGAAATGAAATCCTATTTATGTTAATCTGCCGTTTGAGTTTGAGTGATGTGACCAGGATGTTTTTTCTACTGAAGACAAGAAAGTGGAAGTTAAGTGATCAGCTGAAAATTTCTGTAGTGCATGTGAGGTAGTTTAGAAGCATAACCAGCACTGTTACCTGTCTCCTCTTTGTGGCAGGTGTGAAGGGGTGTCCCTAGTCTTAACAGCAAACCACATGTCATGGCTGCAGTTCAATTCAGCAAGTTCCTAATTTGTCAGAACTTATGCCAGAGAAATAATAATGGAGTATTTCCTTTGTGATCAGAGGGGTATAGTTTGTTGAGCATGCTCAAATCCCATTTGACACAAATAGCAGGAGTGCTTAGTATATTGAAAAGTTTTATCATTCGTATGGGGTGGAATATTGACTCATTGCAATAACTGGCTTAGTAATGGCAAATTTGAGACCCCTCTGATAATGCAATTGAATACAGATATTTAATTTTTTTTTTTAACTGAGAGTTTACTTTTATGCCTTATTGGTAAAGTCACGTGCTACTCACATTGATGAATGATGTGAAATTGCCCCATAAGCTCAGAAAGGTCAGGAGGGTCCTTAAAAGTGTTACTTGGAGACAAGCTGTACATTTTGTGCCCCTGGAGAAAGGAAGGGAATCTTTTTTCTTTCTTTCAGTTCATGTCTTTTTACAAACAGATCTTAATGATCCATTTCGTAAGTCTTATCAGTAGCTTATGAATTGGAAGAGCTGAAACTTCGTGAAGGAGACTCTGATACCCTTTCAACAGAACGGAGGGAAATTAAGGTAGATTTTGTTGTTGCTTACACCAGTTTTCTGTTTTGAGGATTGCCATTGCTGGCTCACGTTGTCCGTGTTTGCAGAAGGCAAAACAGGTAGTTTTGGCATTCTCTAAAGCAGCCTGGGAACTCTGGGCCACTGTGGCTTTCTGCTGACAACCAGAGAAGCAGCTCTTGCTCAGCTGTGGAGAAGTGGCTTAGGTCTGAATAGTGGGAAGGGCAGAGAGGCCTTTAGATGGCACCGACTTCTGTGTTCTGTCATTCAGCATCCCAGTGATCTGCAGACATTTCTCACTGGTGACTACCTAAAGCCTGTGAATGCTTTTAGAATCGAGGATCAGCATGGGAAAAAGGGAGCTCTAGTAGGGAAAAACAGGTGCCTGTGCGGACGTGCCAGTATATGAACATGCAAGTGAATGTGCATACTCTAGTTATCTTCAAAAACATGCTACATATGTAGTGTCTGTAAGCTTTGGCATACCTGCAAGGACTTTTTTTCATTCTGTATGCAGGTGTAAAGATGTATGTAGCACTGCCAAAAGTTATTTCACAGCAAGTAATGTACACTCTGCTTAGGTGCAAGTGACCACGCCTTTGCTAGTGTTTAAACCTCTCCAAATAAGCCTGGAATTAACAGAATTGTAGGAAATAATTTTTTGAGACGACTTGAATTTGGAAGCAAATACTGGTGGTATACAGGTACTGACCTGGAAGTCAAGAACAACACGGTTTCATGAGTGGTGAAAACAGGATGCAATTTCCACCTTTGTTAATGAATGAATGAAATAAACCTTCCATGCAGTAGGATGAGGTATAAATCATTTTGGATAATGCTCCTAAAATGAACACAGGAGTCTGCAACATTTTATGGAGGTGGTCAAAATTAAGGAGGCATTATATGTGATGCATATCAATCCATCAGCATCTAGTTGTGATATAATTGTGTGCATTTGACAATCGCCTTTCCTGCAGGGTTGGGTGGATCAAGAAAAGACAGTGATTTGGAGCCCCACAGCAGAGTGTATGTCTGTGCTCTGTGAACATTATACCAGTTATCCAATTGGTGCTGGAAATTTAATTGTAAAAACGTGGACTTTCAGAAAACAATACATATGCAAATCTTTCTAATAAGAGAGAGAAATTTGTTTTGCTTGCTGTGCAGAAATTTTCAGATGTTCAAAGCCAGTAAATTGAAATTGAGCTCTGTTTTTCATTTTATTCCAATGCATGCTTATTATTTAATAGAATTTTCTTTATAGGCATGCTGTATATTTTATTTGGAGTGGGAGCATATAGTGCATTTTGCAGTTCACGTGTCATAGATTTTTAATTTTAGACCAAGTACATAAATCCAAAAGTAAATGTGGCCATAGTGGTTGTGTTGTACGGCACCTTACCATAGCATTGTTTTCTTAACCACTTTTCTGAAGTCTGAAAAACAGCTCATGATTTGCTAGGTTGGCCTGTCGTAGCCAGGGCTATTCATGTCAGAGGAAATGGGAGCCAATGGAGAGGGAAACCTGCCAGTGTGCTGCAGTGCAGCTTCCTCAGGTGAGTCCATAGAGGTATTTAGCACAAATGCAGGCAAATCAAACCTCTGACACAGCTAATGAGCAGGAGGGGGACAATAGCCAAAGGATAAAATTGAACATTAAAGGAATCAACTCTCCAGAAAAGCAATACGTTCTTCAAAACAGTATAGCAGTCAGATAGCAGTCAGGGATGGGGAAATCAGAGCATTCATGGACAGAGTTAGCTGAGAGTATTGATGGGAACTGTCATAATGGGGTTGTGAAATTTCCTTTCTCAGAGGAACTTTATGTTAAATCCTATGGACCTCATCCAATCATTATGTGCAAAAAATCTCTTTTAGACAAATATCAAAGTCTGGATAAATTCACTTCCACTTCTGTGAGTGGAGGACTTACACATAGACAGTAGTCCTTTTCCCATGCACCCTGATGCTCTAGCTCTGCGTCCTTGATCAGTCTGGATTTCAAATGGACAAAACCATGGTTGAGTCTGTCTGGCAGAGTTTTGTTCATTTTCCATAATTTAATTAATTTCAGTAAAATAGAAAAGAAAGAGCATATCGTGCCAGAAAAAATATGTGAACATAAAAACCAGCTATTTTGCTCTCATTTGAAAAATCCTTTTTAGAAATAGAAAGGTGAGTAGTGAACTGACTAGTTACAGGGTACATCCTTCTAGGAAGCGATACTGTCACAGGTCCAAGACTGCTTGGCACAGGTAACACTTCAACTGGGAATTATTTATTACAGACATAAATAATCCTGACTGTGTGCAAAGTGTGAATGCCTGCACAGTAGTGGACTGCTGAGGGAAGGACAACTCTGAGTGTGCTGTGTCCCCTCCAAATTTTCTGCATCCTCAGTACTGCCTAGAGCCCCTTGAATCGGAATGTAGGTCAGAGCAACCTAAGGTGGTTTTAAGTTCCCTCGTGACCCACAGAGGCATTCAGAGTGCGCTGTAATCTATGGATCCGTGATTGCTTTCAGCTTTGTTTCAGTCAAGCACAGCTCTCAAAAAATAAAGCACCTACAACAAAATAACTTGTAATGACACTCTGCCAGGGGATTTACCTCAGCTCTCAGTTACTCAGCTTGAGAAGTGTGTACTGGCTGTTTATGTTTATATGACATGCTTTGTAAAAGATAATCTTTGAAGAGGAATTATCAAAGTATAAGTAGACTGCTACTTTGTTGAAAACAATTTTCTGGGTTCTGCTGTGTACCAGTGGAGGGCCATCGTGAAGTGTAAACTGGAGTGGTTTTTCTCTGAAGGTGTGT
Source organism: Atrichornis clamosus (assembly GCA_013400975.1). Taxonomy (NCBI): domain Eukaryota; kingdom Metazoa; phylum Chordata; class Aves; order Passeriformes; family Menuridae; genus Atrichornis; species Atrichornis clamosus. The sequence goes on along the minus strand of WBMZ01009099.1, from coordinate 98,739 downwards.
GGCAAAGCAGAAGCTGTTCTTTGGAAAATGTGCCCAAAGTACCCCATAAAGCTGGGTCTTTGAAAGTGCTTCACCTCAGCTATGCTGATGCTCTTTAGGTAAATGCTGATGCTCTCCAAGGTAATGGGAACAGGGCCAGCCCAACAGTGGACTCTTCTGAAGGGTTGTTCACCTCCACATGTGTAGCTTCTAGCCCTGTGCTACAGGGAGAAGTCTTCAGAGGAGAATTAGTCAGCTGTTAGTTCTGATACAGCCACAGGTCTTTTTAGAAGTGTGATACTGGAAATGTGTAACTCACTCATTGTCATACCCACTCTCTCCCTCTCTCTTTCTCAATTCTGTCTCCCGCAGTGCTGTATAAAATCATAACTGCAGGAAGAAGAGCTTACATACCTAATTAAGAGCTTTTTCTTTGTGCATTCATCTTCTGAGTAAGAATTGTTGGTTTTCTTTTCCCTTTGGCCCAGGTGCTATTTTTAAAATATTTTCTAAGTTTCCCAGTGAGTTTTATGAAAATTTCTTCCTGTAAGGACTAGTTTCTTGTCTTTGTCTGTCAGTTTAAATAGGTAAGACTTTTAAATTTATAGTACTGCCATTTATTTTTAATATGCGAGATATTGTATGTTGTGAAGGAGAAAACAGCAGCTTTTAGTTTACAGAATCACAGAATATGCTGAGTGGGAAGGGACCCACAAGGATCACTGAGTCCAACTCCTATTAACTTAATATTTGTTTAGTTTCCTAGTAATCACTACAGCTAATTCTGATGGATCATGGCATATTAACTTTAATTTTTTACATTATTTCCTATGTTTGAATTGGAAATACATTATTTTGCCTTTTGCACTGTTATTCTAGAGTTCTCAATTGGATTCTCTTGACTGGATTTTTGAACAGAAAGCATTTTCTCTTATGAAAATGGACTTGAATTGTGTTCTAAAACGTTACCATCACTTCTGAGGAAGTGTGTAAAATAATGACATGAAATAAAGTTCTCTGGCAGTGCCTTGTTCCAAACTATTACAAGTCTGAACAAACGTGAAATGAGGACCTGCTGTGATCACAGTATGTGTAAACTCTGTAAAGGACAGAGTCTGAGAGCTGGTTTAGAAAATTCAGTCACTCACTCACAGAGTGGATTTAAAAGAATTCAAGGAAAAGATGTAAAACTCTAAAATTAAAAAAAAAACCCCANTCACCCCCCCCGTCCCGCCCCCCCCCCGCCCACCCCCCCCTCCCCCAACCCCCCCCCCCCCCCCCCCCCAAAAAAAAAACAACAGCAAAACCAAGCAGCCAAACAAAACACCCAGAAAATGAGGGAGGACTTTTCATTTTCTACTGTCAGATTTTTCTACAAGAAAGATTTGGAAGCTTTCACATAGATTGTGTCATGATAATCTCATTAAAGGTATTATGAATGGTGCTTTTCAAAGGGAGCCTCAGATTTGTGTCATTTTACCTGCTTATGGAGTGCCACGATGTAGTCAGACATTGAGCTCCAGGGAAGCATCACTCAGATTGTGAGCACTCAAGATTTATGCAGTCCAGAAAACACCCTAAATATACACAGCAAAGCTTGCAGGTTGTGTTTCTGTAATAAATTCAGGAAGAATGCTGTATAATTTTACATACTAGTTGAAAAGCTAACATTCTTCTTGTGAAAAAAAATTAAAGAGGTTACTCTGGTCACAGAGGTAAAGGCTGTCTAAGGAAAAAAAAATAGCAAAGCAAAACAGCACTGTAGTTTTCAAATTTTGTAGTAGGTTGGGAATATTAATCTGACTTTCATGAGAAGTTCTTTACTGGAAGGTGCTTCCATTAAGTGGCAATCATGCTTGTCAAGTCAATATTTGTGAACTGTGAGACAGGGAGGTCTGAAATGGGATCTATCGAAGCTTTCAAAGCCTCCTTGGGATCAGAACAAGAGGAGTCATTAGCACAAGGCAGAGGCCATCACTGTTAAAGAAGACATCAAAAGGCACCCAGAGAACCCCCCCTGGCAGTGTCTGACTGCAATTCAGCAATTGCTAGAAATACAAATATGCAAATAAGATCAAGAAAACAGATCAATATGATGTCTGGAGAGTTGACATCTTTTCAAGAATATTACTTACTGCTTTCCCAGTGGCAGTTATTGACTGTAAAAACCAATGGTATTCTGAGAAGTTGTGCTTCCCAGAACGTATCCCAGAATATATTCCCAACATAGCCTGGAGAAGAGTACATTGTATTTAGTCCATACCTTGGGAAGAAGGGAGAGATATCCTGAAGATGGGGTGCTGCCCAGAAAGGTCTTGGAAAACCATACTCATGTGGAATGTGAATCTTGCAGAATATTGAGATAAAGCAAAAAAGTCATAGAGCATTCAAAAGTGATTTGTTTGGCAATGACTGCTTGGAGACAGTAAATTTTATGTGGAAAGTAAGGAAGAGATTATTGTTCTTAACTTCTATTTTATGTTGTGAAATTATCCTGAAAATTTACAGTGCTTGTTTGGTATCACAGACCTTACTTTGAGATTTGGCAAGGCAAAATCCCAGCTTTAAGAAGTTGGATGGTAAATGGGGTTTGGAGATATTGCAGCATTGAGGAACAGAGATACCAAACGCCTCTTTAACACAGATAGGGAAAAAGGGTACGAAGAACACTTCAGAAACCATTACAGATGACTTAGGAGGAAATAGCTGTGTCTGATTATTTAGGAATGAAAAGGAATTATGTTAATTTGAAACTACTGTTAATGGTAATTAAATTCCATTCATGTTTCTGAAGTTAAAGATAACTGAGTTGGAGAAACTGAAGTGACTACAGAAGCAACTTTTGAAGGTCTAAATAATTATAGCTTTCAAACACATGAAAAAGGAAGAGGATGGCTATTTTTTCAGTAGAAAATGATACTTGCAAATTGAGACCGGAACAGCTACCTTCTTTGTTATTACCTACCCCTAATAATTCTTATTAGAATCGGGATGGTTTTCAGTGAGACACTCTCAGATCTTCAGAGCTGCCTCTTTAAATTTAGCCGAGAGATAGGAATATGGCCCAAGGAACTACAGTAGTATTTGCTGTTCGTGTCTGTTCATTTACCAAAACCAGTCTCCTTCAAATCTGTTTTGTACGCCCTTTTTTAACATGTCCTTGTTTCTGAGGGAGCATGGCATTTTCACTAAGTTATTATTTCATTTAATGTTCTAATTTTTAAAAGTTAATCAAGTTACTTCTATGAAATGAAAGATGATTGTGGTGCCAATGAGAAAGGAAACAGCAGTTGTTGAAGAACAAAGTCAGTGAGTGATTTGGAGTCATTAATGCTGCACATTCCGTAGTGCCTCCCCCGCAGCTGTCAAGGGATAATGCGTAGCAGGTGCCAGTCAATATTTGCAGTCTAGAGCCCAGTAACTGGTGTAGTGAGAGCTCACATTTACAGCTTCGGGCTGCTGCCGCACACGCTAGGGCTGATCTCACAAGAGTGTGTGATGATAAAACTGCTGGCGTAGTTGCTTCAGTAGTACATTATTACAGTGGTGATTAAAACTATTTGTATTAAAATGTGTATTAAAATAACTAGTAAATTTCGTTATCACAATAGTGGTTAAAAATTACTTACATTGTACTCTATATGGATTGAATTTCAGTACATTGAGGTTTACTGGAAGAAAAAAGTTAAATCCTCATTTGAAGGTTTATGTGCTGTGAGGAATGAGGTTACTTGGTAAAAGCAGTGCTCCGGAAATCAAATCTCTGTTCCTGGCGGAAATAGGGCTACAGCTGGTTTAAACTCTGTATTGCCTCTTTGTTGGTGAACTCACAGGTGTCCCACACAACTGGTATGCCATGTCCCCAGCTATGGGCATGGAATGAGCTCTCCATGGAATAACGTGCCGTGTTCCCAGCTATGAGCTCGGGCGTGGGCTCAAGCGCCAGGAGTGCTCTGCATTTCATGCTCACTGTGAAACTTGCAGTGTGACGCTTGGAGTGGGATCTGAGCTTGATGTCAGCAACCAGAAACCACATAAAAGGCTTGAGAAGAAAAAACTTAAGCTATAGAATTAGGTTTTTTCTAAGTAGTTTGCCTGGTGACTTAATTATATTATTGATTATTTATAAGTTATCCCTTTAATCCCTTTTTCTTAAAGATCTGCTTCTTTCATCTTGTTGGAGATGACTCTGAAATTCATGCGCAAAAATACAACCGTGTCTAATTCTCTACTGATTTCTTGGAATTAATGTGATTCTTTTCTTGCATTTTTTGCAGAGAAATAGGCTTCAGGCAACCAACCACATTGAGGGAATGAACAATTATGCTACACTTAATGAATTCACGAGTCTCATGTCAGTATGTGGCAACTCATTTTCAAAGTGCAGTTTCATGTTAATGTTGAGAAGAGGGAGAAAGTGTGGAAGTGTGGCTTTGTTTCTTTTTTCTCCTCCTTTCCCAAAGTCCCTCATTTCTTTTATGATTCTAATTCCACTATTATAGTAGATAGCTAATTACAATGATGCTTTATTTTCTTACGAAACACCGTATAAGCAACCAGGTCAAAGTGGATATAGTGTAGAAATTGTGATCAGAGCATTTACAAGAAGCATCAATCAGAATGGATATGAAAATCTGGGAATGTCATACAGGGTTAAATTGCTTATCTTTACTTAAGAATTGCAGATTACTAATTGAGCATAAGGACGTGGTTCTAAAGTGTGGGTGATACCTTTATTGAGTCTCCGTGTTGTGAATAGCTCAGTCTCCCTCAGCTGCTCATGAGAAGAAACCTCCACATGTACTATTTTGAGGTAAAATAACTTTTCTTGTATGAATTAGCCTATTTTTTACTAGAATAAAAAATCTCCTATTGTGTAATTTACTTTCCTCTGAAATAATTAATGTTTTTGCAGGTTTCTTCTGCAAGGACAAGGCTAGAGTTCCTTGTTATATGCTCTGTGTCTTCAGCACTGCCTGTAAAACTTCAGTTGAGAATGTTGTATTTATTTGTAGTGTAAAATGCTGCAGTTTTCTGTCACCATCAGAGGCGTGCCATTTGTGCTGTGGCTTCAGTCATTAGATCAAAAATATTTAATGAAACCATTTATCATTTATATAACGCACCTAAGCAAACAGCAGTTAGGTATTGGACCGCTTAATGACACCAGTAGTTTTAAATCCACCCAAAGGATTTAGACATCTACAACAAGGTCTTCCCTTGTCCTCGTCCCCCTTGCGAGTTTAACAGTGTTTGCTGTGCTGGACAGTGTCCTTCAGCAGGGGCAGGATAGGAGAAGATGCTCAGCTGGGAAGTCCCAGGTGTGGTGGCAGTAACAGGCTCAGGTGCAGGAGGGGGCTGTGTGCCCCAGCCCTGCTCCGCCAGTGCATCGCCCTCGACGTGCCTGTACCCAGCCGATTCCTACTGAGCACGTCAAGGGTCCTGCGCCCCTTGCACCAGGGATCCAGTGCATCCAGGCACCTGTTACACTCCCTGCCTCAGTGCTCCTCCTGAGTTTTGTTTGTTCCATTAAAAAGAAATAGTACAAAATGTGAAATCTGGATCCCAGGCAGATTTTAGATAGCGTGCTACATCTGGAGCCTTTTGTATTTGGAGGTTTTCGTACCACAGATGGAGGGATTACACTTGGTTTTAACTTTGATTTGGTTTCTGAACTCCTCCCAAACCATAAGTTCATACACATCTCTGGTCTAAAATTTTTAAAAAACCTTCCTTTAATTGTGATTTTACTTGAAGTGATCTTTGCTTATGAGAGTGAGATAGTCACTGGGAGGGGTGAGGGGGAGTAAATTACTAGGTACTAGAAATATGTTTTGTGAGGATTATGACACCTTTGCTAATTAAAGAAATAAAATCTTACCAGTTCTTCCCTCAGGCTGTCCTTTTAGTCTGTGGCTGTTCTTCATGATACTTTGTAAATATCCAAAACATTTATTGATCACCACTGGCAAGCTATTCTAATTAATAGTGAAACTCATTAAAGAAGTACATGGGAAACAACTCCATCTGGCTGTAGAAAATGAAATGAATATTTGGTAGTTTGTGAGTTTGTGACTGCAGTGTGAAATCCACATGAATAGAAAGTTTATTTGGAAACCTTATAATCTCATTACCGAAAAGTAACACTTTTACATATTAAAGTTATTAAAATTTATATTGAGGAAAGTGACTCTTAAAAGCACTTAGTTTGTAAAGTAGGTTAATTTAGACTTGCACTGTTCTATATTCAGCAAAGAGCAAGTATATTAGATAGTAGATACAGGCCTAGAAACGTGAAGGGACAGAAGGATTACGAATGAAAAACCTTACAAATGTTCTGATCCTTGAAGAATGGCATAATGTACAGTGAAGAAATATATCCATAGAGCATGGGAGGCTGATCAGCACAGAGAAGGGGCAAGTTCTAGGAAGAGGAATAGAGTGGAAGCAGAGAATGAATATTGACAGAGAAGAACAAAAAGTAGATCAAATACAATGGTAGAAAATACTGCTTCAAAGTCCTAAAAATGCTTCTTTTGAACTCCTCTTTTAGGAGGGGTGCTTTATTTGACAGTATGGACAGAAATCCAAACTCTGAAGATGATGGTATGTCCATATTAGCAGAACCTGTGCTAGGTGCACTAACAGGCACAAAAACCCATTTAAATCCAGTGTAGTTAGGAGCATTTATCTGGTGTAAGTTTGTGATAATTTTCATTTTTCTCTAAGTTGAATTTGGTTGGAAAATGGTGTGCCACAATAAGTGAATGAAGCAGTGTCAGTGCTTAGTCACTTCAGAATTTCAGTTCTAGCAAACCTCATTCTTACTCCAGCATAGTCTAAATTTAGCAGTGTAATTTTTAGCAGAAGGGAGAGAGTTCCTTTGATCTGACAAAATGTTCATCATCATCTGACAAGGCCTCTACTCAAACGCAGCATGTTACAAAAATCCTACATAAAGAATGCTAACAAAAGATTAAACCAGACAATAGTGTAATGTCTGTAAGAGAAAAGAACTTGCCAGAGAAGTTCTTCTGCAGTTGTCTGATGTTTTTCTGTACTGTAAGGGACTTCTGTTAGAAAGAGATTAGTAAGAAAATTTAGCTCAAATGGAAAATGCTTCTCCTTAAGAACAACAACTAAGAGGTAATTGGAATTAAAGGGTTCTTGAGGAGTGAGCCATGTGCTACATTAGCTTGAGTATATCTTTTTTTGTTAGGATGGATTTTATATTTCAGAGCTGTATTAACATTAGTCATTGAATTAAAGATTTAAGCATAGCATGGCTGAGTCTAATACAGTGCTTTCGATTTTGCCCTTTGCTTAGTTCAGGTCCTACAGGATATTTCTCATTCTGAAGCAGTGTTTCCATAGACTCAGTGTTAATCATTTTGGGGACAGCTCTGTTAATTGACACCAACATTAGCTTCTTCTGTACTTGACATGATTACAAGTTTTTTCACATTTAGTATTTCTTTCTTCTTTGAGTTGTTAATTCCAATATTAGTCTTTTTTTTCCCCAGCGTTGGCTCATTCCTTTGTTGCAGCCTACTGTGTTCTTCCCTTCTTTCTTCACTGTGCTGCTCATAATCATAACTCATTTTCTCTGAATCCATAAATGGCTCCAAGGGACAGGCATTTCTAATAGAGGACGTTTCAGAAGTTCACTTTAATGATTCATGAATGTGCAGGTGAATGCCACATTCCCAGGCTGCTGTTCTAGCATTTCACTGCTCTGGTGTAATACACATTTCAAACACGTGGGCCCAGTACTTCCAGCAAGATGACTTCATAAGGCCATTCTATTACTTTATCCTTTTCTATTTCTCTAAAGTGGTAGAAGCTATAAAAGCAATATGATTTTTCTTTTAACCTGAGTAGTTACTACTTTATAATTATCTCTTAATTTAGATGTCACTGGTTTCGAGAAAGGCCTACTTGCACATTGTCACAAGTAAACGCTATAAACCTGTAATGAAATACAAATACTGACGGACACAAGACATTATTGGAAAAACCAGAACTGTCACAGATTTCAAGCAAACATCTTCTAGCTGAGATTGAAAGCATGAGAGTTTGCAGAGTTTGTGCAATTTGTTCTGGAAACCACTGGAGATGTGGTAACTCTGTCACAGCAGTTGCTGATAGAAAGAACTGAAGACAGAGGTCTGTCCTTTGGTAATTCTGTGCTGGGGTTCCTACTGAAGGTCACCACACAGTGACACTTGCATTGTCTCTCCCTTAGAATGTGACATCTTCCTTTGTGTTAGGAGAGAAAGCACAGAGGAACTAACAACAAATACCAGGTTTGCTGTTACATAATGCATGTGCTCAAGCAATATTCAGAAGTTCATCTTCTATGATGTTCACTAGATCAAAAGGTACTTAATTTAAAAATCACCATTCCCTTTTTTTTTAATTTATCTGCATCCATCAAAATATAGCATCTCTGCCGTTTAACAGCCAAAGGGCAGGTTCCCGTTAGCAGAAACTGAGCTTGTGACGTGGATACACAGAGGCAGAAAACACCACCCTTTACAGCAGCACACCACGGTTTTTAAGGGTAGTTATTAATCTGAAGTTATAACCAATTGCATTAGAAATCCTAGTAAAACACGTGGGTATATATTCAGTCATCTGAATACCTTCAGCTGGTAGGAATAGCACACAGCTGTTCTATGGGGATCACCTGCAGACGAAGTGGATGGCAAACAATACACTAGAACAGTGCACTGATGAGACAGAGCCTGCTGGTGCTGGAGTGTGCTTAAGAAGCCAGCACAGTCTTAAAAATTTAGACAAAATAGTGAAGGATGTTGATGGACTATCCTGCGTTTGTGTCTTCAGCTTTTTGACTTGACTTGTGCTTGTGCAAAATTTGATTAAAGGATGTTCTTGCTGAAGGTTCCATCTTGTCCCTCTTCTGTTCTTCCACATCTGGTAGTGTGCCATGGTCAGTGTTCCCAAGAGGCTCAGATCTTAGATTTGAGTGATCTGGAGCTTGGATGTTTTGTCAAGTATGAGAAATTGTGTCTTTAGAAAGTGAATGAACTGGTCTGTATGCACATATCTCAGACAATGTCTTTCAACTGAAATAAGAACCTCTCCTATAAAAACTTAATTTTCTTGTTTTAAATAGCACTTCAAAGGAAAACAATGTTATATGTTCCTGAAATCGCATTTCATCTTTTTGAGAGTTCAGAATTGTCCTTGTCTGGAGGTTGATGCTTCATGTAATAATGAAGTGTTTTGCTGTGAAATATGCTTTCAATTTTTTTCTCATTGCCTTTTGTTCTTCTGCTCTGATAGTCTATATATCCATGCAAAGTAAGGAGGAAGAGAAGAGAGGACTGCACTGAGTTATGCTTTGGTAAGCTGTTTTTGTAATGACTTGATTCAGTTTCTCACCCTGAAACAGCTCACTGTCATCAGTTTTAAAGTCATTTAATGGCTGTACTACATCTAAATCAAAGGTGGTGGTCATATTTTTACTTGGTACTTGTACAAGTCTCGGGTCAGCATTGGTTTCGGATGAATGCATGCAGATATGGTGGCTTGAGCCCACGCAGGAAATGGTTAACTGCTTTTGCTTACGGCAGGGAACAGCAGCTTTATTTTCCTCTGCCTGCTAGGGGCCAGTGAGGTGTCAGCCTTTAACTGTTAGAGTCGCAGTTTTGGAATTTGTTTACAAAATTACAGCATAAAAGGGGCACTCAGTTTGCACAGGCTCACCGCTCCTTCCACATAATACAGAACAAAAGTGTTTTCAGTTAGTTTTGTGGCTGTGATTTTGGTTTTTTGGGCTTTGCTGGTGATCAAACTTTTCCTTTATACCTTCTTTCCAGTCTCTCTTTCATAACCCTGCACCACCTCTTCCTCTTTCATTATTTTTGCTGTCCTCACCTTCTTCCTTGAAGTGTAATTCCCTCAAGTTACTTGTCAGCTACTGTAGCTGCTACCCTGATCTTTAGTCTGTTTTTTATTTACTTCTCATTTACTTTTATTTAGTTACTACATCTTTCATATCACTTCTCCTTTCAGAATCTTACCCTTTTTTCCCAAATTACTGCCCGTAGTCTGTCTTCACTGAGTAGTACAGGTAACATATATAATCTCATACATTTTCACAGAGGTGAGTGTTTAAACACTTTACTGAATTCTTCTACTGGTTACACTTCCAGCAAAAGAGATCAATAACAGTGCGAGGATCCCTTGGAGCAGATCTCAAGGGAATGCTTTTCAGAAAGCTGTTTGAAGTTCCAACAAAACAAAGCAAACTAACGTTACCTACCTTCTTCTTCCAAATATGAAATGTCTGAAGGAGCAAAGACAGACCCCAAGTTAACCTGTGTAGAAAACATTTGGCTACTTACTTGTTTTCATAAAATGTCTTTGTAGATAAGTTAGTGGATTTGTAGATTGTGTTTCTGTAAAGAGAAGACTTTAGATGGCAGTTCTTGATAACGTGAATAGAAAGGATTATGTCAATGCTGCATAAATTCTTAGTTTTAAATTTTTAGGTTGATTTCAGTGGAATTAGTTTAGCATGTATTTGCTTTCTTCTGTGGGAACTCTACAAAACCAGAAGCACAGATGTTATGGCACTGAGGAAGGGCACATGTGCACTTCAGGAGCATGGAAACAAGGTGTTCAAAGCAAGTTCTGATCGGCAGAGAGAATAAAATTGTTACTCTCAAATACTGTTCTGAAATAGCTTTCAAGAAGGATAAAGCAGGAAGGTGGTTCCACAAAATGTATTCTGGAAACAAACAGTTCCTTGCGAGCCATTTGCTGCACTGGTTTATATTTTTATTTTGTTTGCAAACTGTTTTACAACAGACTTTGAATTTTACAGTTTTGTTCTCCTGAGTTATTTAGCAAATGCTTAATGAGGAGAGTCTTCATCTTGTGGATTGTTTACTAATTGTTTTTTCCATATGTTTATATGTTGAGCTTTTCTGTTGACAGATTTCATCACTTTCATCACGTGCTTAAGGACTGTTTTTTCCAGAAATGATTATATGTAGCATAGTGCTGGAAAAAAATATGGAAACACTAAAATCTTTACTTCTCTCAGATGGATTATTTGAGACCTTTCAGGCTAAAGATTCTGCAGAACATTATTTCATACATATTTCAAAGGATATGTCTTTCTGCAGCTCATCACTCTAAAACCTGTTGATACTAAACCCAGTGTTGTTAGCAGCTTTCATCTGTACTGGGGCTATTCTTTATCAGATACAAACTTCTGTTTTCAAGGAATGATAGCAACTACTGTGTCCACACAGCAGGTACTGTGTTTTACCTTGTGGGTTTGGAGCAGACTTAGATTCTTCACGTTATACATACACACGTAATCTTTGCCCTTTTACCTCCTGAGTTCAGCTCTCTTCTCTTGCCTTTTTTCATACTCAGCCTTCTGTTTCTACTTCCCTACTGATTTATGTTCCCTGAGGCCCTCTCAGCTTTTTGCCACCCTTCCTCCAGGATTCACATAGCAAGCCTTGAGGGTGGCCTGCCGGGTTCAAGTGTGGGGCTTTGTCAAGCTCTCAGTGTTGTATTGTTTGTTAATATATTAAATAACCTCACAAACTAGAAAATCTCATCTCCAGTCACTTCCTGGCTCTTGGAAACATAATTGGAGAGGGCTGGATGATTAGACTGATTCAGCATTTCAAGTACACGGCATGTTGGTGAGTATGATTTCTGCTTCTGTTTTGATTTTGAATATGCCTATGGTACCTTGTAGGAGGCGGAGAAAGGATTGAGTTATGCTGTCGTTGAAGTGAAATGGGAGTTTGAGACTATTAAGGGTTTTGGAAGCATTACAATTTCTGCACTGATGAAATCCACAATTTCTTTATGAAACCAGTCCTAGAGGATGTGCCTAAGCAGTGTGAAGCAGTTTAAAGTGTAATGCTTATTGGTTGCAAAGCACAAGATGACATATGTCATCCGACTCCCACTCTGTGTTTATTTCTTTTTAACTGGGGAAAAAGAGGAAGAGAAATAGCAGAACAGGACATGAGTCTACCAGTCTGTCAGATAACATGAGCTGTTCTTTCCCAAATGAAGTCACTCACAAAGATCCATTCTCTTCGCTATGAATATAAATCAGCCTTTGTGGCAGAGGGTCTTATGGGAGATCTGTCTTAAAGAATCTCTTTAAAATGATAAATGCGCCTCCTGTAAGGTTGTGGTGTACTTCTAAATCAGTGTGGCCTGGTTCTCTCTGCCAAAGTGCCATCTACATGTCTGCCCAAGTTGGACCTGTGCCAACCAAGAGAAGGCAGCAGAGCTTCTGTAAGGCCCAGCTCAAGCTGGAGACCGACCGTGTATCTTTTAGTGGCATCCAGGGGTGAAACGTGTGACGGAAGTGTCAGCTCTGGAGAGGAGCCATTGATTGCACGGTGTCCTTTCCTTCCTCTTGTTAGGGACAGCCACCCTAACTGCTGTTAGGGTGCTAAGCTTGGAGGAGCTCAGTAAAATTTCAAGGGAGCATTTTGCTTAGAAACGTTGTTTAAGATCAGTTTGTTGACTCACAAAATGTTTCAGAATGGTTTGGGGGTCTTCGTCCCAGTTATTGAAACACGGTATTTTTAACACATTGTTTTTTCAGGATGGTAAACTTGACTTTCAGCTCTTTTTCCTTGCCTTGGCCGTGTATAATCCACCTCATTAGTTTTTACAAATGTTCTTTTTACTTTGTGTTTTCTGTTTTAAATGAAAACTCAGAACAATGCCCCCTAATCATTAACTTCTGTGATCAAGAGGTTAAAATGCTTACCAGAAACTTCTTATTTGCAGGACCCACATTTCTTGTGGCCAGTAGACGTAAGACTTGCTGACTTCTGTGACAATGGAGATGCAGGCAAAAGAAATAGTGAAGTAAATTAATAAAAAATGAAAGCAAAAGGATTTTTTAATTGTCTTAAATGATGAAAATGAAGATACAAACAGAATATAATCTTTACATAGCTTTGTTCATTGTTGCATTCATTTAGTTTATGCTTCCTTAAAATTTTAATGTGCTTTAGAATTTTTAGCTGACAGTTGTTGCTTTTATATAGAAATTGTCTAGTGAGAGCAGAGGTTTGGAAATTGGTTGAAAGAATAGTTTTGAGATTCAGCAGCTGAACCCTGACAACACTTGGGATTGTTGGTATTTGCCACTGAATACCGAAACTGTCAGGTGTCTGAGTTTAGATGGCAAAGGAAGGAAGCTCTCCATGTGGATCTCAGTTGCTGTACAGTGCTTTATTGGTGTTTTGGAAGATGATGCAACCATAATTTACATGTAATCTATCAGAACGTTTTCATAACATTTCACTTAATTGGAAGATCTATAAATCTTTCCAAATTTTGTGTGGATTTCAGATTTTGCATGTGTTTATAAATATACATACCTGTAAACAACAAATAAATGCACTCACATGTGGACATTCATGTTGAACTTAATACTTAAGCAGCAACTTCTTTGGTTAGAGAGTCATAGAATCAGTGGGCTTCTTAGAGGATGCAGAGACATCCTGTGGGACAGTGTATTTCCATGTCACTAGCTTGCCTTCACAAGTACAAATAGCAGCTCGTGTTTATCACTGCTTCTTCATTTCCCTTCTGTATTTGTTTATTTCTTTATTTACAAATCTCGGCACTATGCATATGTTACTTGTGATGTCACGATTACAGAGGACATTGCTTCGACACCAGAGTGCCAAAAGACACAGTTTTATTGTCGTTTGGTCACTGGCCTAAGTACAGGAATTTTGATGGGTTCAGCAGGATAAGTTGTCATCACATTTTCTGTCAATAGCCTCCCCTAAGTTCAGTAAATTACATTCTCCTTAAGGTCTCAGGCAGTGGGTCAAATCAATTTTGTTCAGCTTGTAAGTGCTTTAGGACAGGACCTCCTGGGTGTCCTGTGTTAGTGAGGAATTTAGCCATTGACTCCAGAGACACTGGATCTCTGGGCAATGAGGAAGTGACGGTCATGCTGCTCATTGCCTATGATATGTTTGCTGTGGTTGATGAACAATTAAAAACCCAGACAGACACAACCGATAAGCACAAATTTGCTTCTTGAAGACAGACCTGACAGGAACCCGTTTCCTGTTCAAAACACTGGGGTTTTGTGGATCTTGAAGGGACTAAACCCAACAATAAAACCAACTATGTGCTTAGTGAAACATTAATGCAAGTCCTACGATTACCTGTTCACCACAGTCATGACCCTTTGAAGATGAAAGGGCAAAGCCATGTTGTGCTCTCTATATGATTATATCAGACATTAATTTCCCTCTCACTTTAAGTGCCCTGACAGGTGGTGATGTGTTGGTTGTAAGCACTTACAGCTAAGGTTATTTTTAGGGAAAGTATGGCAAGGTAGTAACACAACAGATTTACAGCTGGTAGCAACTGAGAACAAGGATTATCTGGAATGCATTCATAATTTTTCAGACATTAGATCAAGAGCTACCAAATATGAAAAAATACTGTGGCAAAAGGAGACATTAAGATAATGAGCCTTAAAATTGCATCAAATAAAAGCAAAACAAGCAGATAGGACATGTAAACCCATGGAGGATCCACAAAAAGCTACAAGAGAGCATCAGGTGGTAGGACAACCTAAATACACAAAGGTGAGCTTACACTGATAGCAATGGCAGTTTGCTCACTTCATGGGTCACACATTTATGCTGCGGCCAAATGACATGAAAAGGGAAGAATAATAAGCACAGAAGGGGAAGAAATGTACAGTGAGACCTGCTTCTCAGTGTTTTTCCAAATACAGAACCTCACAATTCTGCTTCCTTCACTGTTGAGGGATGGCCATGCCAAAAAAGCCAATTTCTTTGGTTCAGTTAAGATCAGCAAGCAGAAAAGAAGCAAGGTCTTGGCAATACAGCACAGACGAAGAGATTTTATCTTTACTGGAAGCTTTATTGTGGCTCAGATGACACAGCTTGATACTGTTAAGGAAAACCAGGCTGTGTTGAGCCATGTGCAGTGTAGCTTTTCAGCTGACATCACTTGACTTGGACAAGTGAGCAGAACATCTCAGGGAATTATTTTGTACCTACACTTCACCATCTAATCTAACAGTGTCAGAAGTCTGGAAGCAGAGGAACTAATTTAGCCCAGAGACTTCATTTAAGACTGAATGACAAAATGTCAACTATCAGACAGAAGATAATAATGACATTTATCTTCCAAGATATTATGTAAGAATGAAAAAATTATTTTCAGGAATGATCTGCAGAAAGAACTGTTAGAATTTATCTAAAATGTATGGAGGAAGATACAGGTGATAGCCATGAGGGGAGAAACCCGAACACACACACACAAAACCAAATCAACAGATCTAACAGAAAGCCATGTGAATATGGAATAAAGGAAGTTACTATAATTGCCATTGTAAACAATTTTTTGCAAAAAAAATAAAAAAATCAGAAGATTCTTTCAATATAATCACTGAGATAAAATATTTACCTTAATATCTATGTTAGTTGTGTTGGTATTACCAATATGTTTCCTGTCTGTCTTCTATTAAGCCATAGGTTAGGTTCAAATCTCAAAATCATTTCAAGGAGAGGTTTCTGGAGGGGTTGTAGGGTTTTTTTCTGGAAAATGAAGACTAAAACATTGAACATTTAATGCAAAATAATTGTGCCTGTCATTTAGCTTCCTAAAATCTATGCATTTTCCCTCATCTGTAATGCATACAAGCATCAAGGGGAAAAAAAGGTGGAATTTCTAGGAGAAGCAATCCAAATATTCAGATTGTGTTCTCGAAAATAAATAACATGATTTAGGATATGCTTGTAACTCAGCTTTATTTTTAGTCTGTATGGGATGGATAGCTTGGTGAAACAAATGTGGTCCTAAAATTCAGTGTCTCATTTTTGCTTTGGCAGTGTCTCTTTTCTGAAAAACCTATAGCACTGGCAACTATTATCAGACAAAGCTGTCTTTCATTTGACCGTATTGAAAGATCATTTTGTGAACCCATCCAGAAAGAAATGTTGAAATGTATAGAGCTTTTTGGATTGGTTCATTTTTACTGTTTTGGACAAACTGAAGGAAGTGGTCTAAGCTCTGAACTAGGTGGGGAAGTTCAGAAGAAGTATTAGATGTGTTCATGGACACATGGACTCATCTCAGGAGTTTTTATATCCAGCTTGCCAGAAAAGCATTCAGAGATGCAAGATCCAAGAACTCTCTCAGTGGTGTTTCATGGGCATTCTGAGATAGCTGTGATCACAGACTCCTAGATATTCTTCAGAGTTCAGAAAATCTTTAATTGCAAGGTAGGGCGTATATTTAAATGATGTTTTAATTTCCAGAGGCTTTTTTACCTTTGAGGAATCTGACCACAGCTGATAGACTTTATCCACAAGTCCATTAAGATTAAATAAGCAGAATTGCTCATAAAAACTATGGTAGATGTGGTAATTACTTTTTCCCATCAGAGAAAAATGCCAGAGAGATCTTCAAAGAAGCAAACAAAAGATAGAGGAGAGTCAGCAAGATAAACAGAGAAAGGGAATTGCGTGGGGAGCAGATGTGATACTGAACCATATCATAGCTCATTGCAGACAGAGTTGAGCAGGGGGGACAGGATCCATGGTCACTCTCTGGCTGCAGATCTGACGGCAGGGTCGCCCAGAGGTGTCTCCAGTGCCTGTAACTGAGGCCAGCCAGGCATTACATGTCCAACAGTCACCAGGATGTGCTCTGAGGAGCCTCAGTGGCAAACAGGAGCAAGCCCAGGGTCTCCTGCTTTGTTTGTAGCGCTGCCATCACGAGATTGCTCAGTCTCCCCCAGTAGCTGCCCATCCCTGCTCCAGTGCCCTTCCAGCACTGGAATATGGTCACCTCACAGGTTACAGCACTGAAGTGTTTCCCTGCAGAACCACCGTGGGATGTGTAAAATGGTCCAGCCCTTCTCCCAGAAAAGCGAGCTCAGCATGGACGTGTTCTTCCATAAAGAGTGGTGGTGGTTGCTCTGTGCTGGAGGTGACAAGGGAAAGGCAACACAAGCATTCCTAAAGAAGTGTCTTAGATCTTAAGAATTCAACAGTATCGGGGGTTCCTAGCCAGATGTCTTGAGAGTAGAGAGTGAATCACTGCCATGAGGCTTTTTCAGCCTCGTGTTCTCTCCTCTAGAAGGCTTGATGGGTGTCTTTTGGTTTTAGTCTCTTTACTTGCCATAGTTGATCTTTAGGAAAGATGGACTTAGCATTTTGTCACAATTGCTTTGGCATCAGGCAGGAATTGTTTTTTTCTGTGGATACTTAGAGGATTGCCCAGTGTATTTAATTAGGTCTAATTAACAGCTCCAAACATACAGAGGCGTTTAGATTTCATAAACATATATGTAATGTATATTAATTACTAACAATATGATACTACACATTAATAAGGTATTATTATAATATTACATAATTAGAGTGTTTAGATCTGATAAGCATCTCCAAACATCCAGAGAGATAATAACTGGAAGTTGGAATGTGTGTGAAGGGAAAACAAAGTCCATTTGCATTGGCCCTAGCAACAGTGGGTTTCAATCTGTCTGTTCTCTACTGTCATATAGCAATTTCTACTAAAAGTCACTTTATTCTTCAGTAGAGAACAAGTTTTAAGCCTTTTTTAGCTTTCCCTTACCTGGTGATGGGTTCCCTGAGCTGTCTGTTATAGTAAGTTTATTCCTTTACTGAATAATCTCTGCATATGCCTTTTGAAAATAAGTTCTCTTACAGTTCCTTCTCAGAACCTTGTATTTTTACAATAATTTATTTAGTGGGAATTAAATAGCTTGTAAAACAGAAATGTGTGAGATCTTGCTGAAATGTAGTCTGTAAACTTTAAATCAGTCATGTGTCTGGTTTCTGCCTCATTTAATCAAACTTTCAGAAATTGTATTAGGCATCACGGAAAAGGTTGTACTGGGTATTTCAGGTCCCTAGAGAAATGAAGGTTGTGTGTCAGATGTGGTCACGAATTCTGGTGTAACTGGATTTATCAGAAATTCTGATTCATTAAACATTAAACCTTGTGTAAGAATACAGCTGTTAGAGATGAAAGGTTTCTCTGCTGTTAAGGATAGAGGTAGACTGAGAAGATGTGATTTTGATGCTTCCCTGATTGCAAACTGTTGTTGAAATTCTGCTTTAATTATATTCAGTTTACACAGTGGAACAGGTCCAACAGGAAAAACTGAGATAAGCCTACCTCAAACTAATTCCTAGGCTAGTTGTGTGGTGGCATTTATTAGCATTGTGGGAGAGCCAAATTCAAATCCCTATTCTGCCAATAAATGATGTGAATATGGAATTTGTATGTGTTACTTCTTAGCAGTTAGCATTTTTCCCCCCTATTCTCAAGAGCCAAGTTTAAGGATTACATCCAAATGTAGATTGTATGATGTAATTTGCACAGTCAGAAAAAGCACCAGAAAGGCATAAGTTGAAAGGCACAGGATGGCCTCTTCCTGTACTCTCGTATGTGCTGTCTCTGTAACATTTTGTAGCTGCTTCAGGCCAGGTGTCCTGCCTGCTCTGGGAAATTCCTACTCCACTTGCTTTGCGGTGCCATTCCTGATTGTCCTGACAAAAATCTGTGAGACCTGTACAGGTTACATGTCTCAGAGAAGTCAAAGAAATATTATAGTTAATAAAAATTTGTTTTAGCCTGATCAGTCCTTGGTCGGTGCTTAGCAATTGGCAGTAATGAGCTTAAGGGTCTGACAACATTTTGTGCCAGCAGAGAGTGGGCCTTGGTATGCAATACCACTGAGGCAATCTTAGAAAGCAAATAAATACTCATTTAGACTCTTCATGGCCTCACCAAATACTGCTCTGCATCATCAGGGACTGAATGATCAGTTAATCATTGTTGTCTTACTTATGCAGTGCATTATATATGTGTATATATATATGATAGCCACTTGCTCTCAACCAGATGGCATCAGTGTTCAAATGTTCCTCATCCATGTTCAAAATTGAAAACGCTGCTTTAGGGAAATGCAGACGATTGATTGCTGAGATAGCTTTTGCCTCCTTTTTTTCTCATTTGACGTAGCCATTACTTTATTCCACATTTGGAAAAAGACAGCTGTGCTGTGTCTTTTTGTCATTGAGTTATATAGGAAGAGGGAGAGAAGGAAAAGGATATCAAGCAAAGAAGGAAATGATTCCGGTGTGAGGAGAATGGTTTCCTAGCCTTTTACGCCTTGATCATCATCTGGATTTGGGTTAGGAGTTCCCCCTTACGCTGTTAAGCCTCCCCCTGGGCTGTAGCGGTCCCTGGCCGACGCTGAGCGATGCGGGAGGCGAGTCCCGCCGTGGGCGGAGCAGCCGTGGCCCTGCCCAGCCCGTGGGTGCTGCACGGCAGGCACCGCCTGGCAGCGGAGGGGCAGCGCTGGCTGCAGGCAGCCACAGCTCCTTCCACGGGGAGGGACGTCCCCCCTCCTTCCCTGGGCTGTGGTCCCAGCCGGGGGGCTGTCAGCTCGGAGCTCAGGGCCCTGGGCACGGGACAGCTGCTCAAAGTGGAGGCCTCAAACCGTGGGGTAGTGCACAGCCTTTAGGGTGTCCAGGCACGGGTGGCTTGGATAGGCATTACCCACAGAGGGGAGACCACCGAAGGGTGAATGTCACTTCCTACATCTGAAATGATTCCATGGCACCGAGCAGGGAATTAAGCGATCACTGAGCGCTTTATGCAGTCCTAAATGAGTAAAAAATCCTGGCTTAAAATATGGGGAAGAATTGCCCACTGCTGGAAGAAGGGGTTAACTTCTTTTTTTAAATTAGAGCACCCACTACCACTGCTAATTATTCTTTTAATTAATTTTCTGTCATGGAGACATTTGCTTATTCAAAGTTTTCTAAAAACTAAAACTAAAAAGATTTGCCCGAGTTTGACAGTTACTGCTTTTGAATTAGAGGTACTATTTGACATTATCAGATCGTGAAACAAAATGCCACAAGCATGTTTGCCTTTCCTTCTTCTGTATCGTTACATTTCAATTAATGTTTATGGGGCAGGTGTTGTTTTAGTTTAAATATTCATGGTTAATAATTACTAACGTTACCCACATGTACTGTCATTCTGTTGGATTATTTGGTTTAGAAAATCAAGACTGGTAGTGAGCCTTGGAGTGCACACTGTGCACCCTTCTGGAGAGTTCCTTATTTCTTCCCCAGTGGTGTTTGTTCTGTTCTCCTACCATAGACAGAGGCATATGCTTCAAGCAGTTTATCTCAATATAGTCATGCATCCTAGAAAAGCAGAAATCCCCAGAAAGCAAAAAAGTTTCCTTTTCTGGCTAAGACTGAGAATTCTCATTCTCCTTTTCCTGGTTCCCTGGGAGGTTCCTCACTGAAATCTCCCCTGACACTTCTCTCCCATGGCAGCCTGTGTTACAAAGGCACAAACCAGAAGAGAGCTTCTTTGTTGACTTCCCTGTTACACTGTCATTTATGGAAGGTAGATGCTGCTCTCGTAAATCCAGGTTAGTTGATGCTGGCAGAGATCAGGAGTGGATGACTGGAAAGAATATGCTCCCTTTCATTAGGATAGATTTTGTTCAATTGCATTAAACTCTTTTGGTATTTTGGACTAGACCGTGATTCAGTCCAAAGTACTGTCTAGGAGAATGGCTGGTATCACACAGAGAGAATCCAGGATGGCCTTTCCTAGAACTCTCTGTTTGGGGCAGACTAAACCTGCACGTGAATCTCTTTGCTCACTCTACATTTCTTAGTTCCTTTTGGTCTTACTATGCTGGGGTTTCCTGGGATTAATTTTCAGGACTCAGAGTTCAGCAGGAATAGAATTTTACAGACCTCTTCAGAAGGAATGCAGAGAAAGAGTGAATGAGACAAGAAGGTCTCAGGCAAGGAGATGTCCTGCAGAGGAAAGCAGGAGAGAAGCTTGGCTCTCGAGTAAGGGGATGCATGAAATATGGAATATCCAGCTTAGTTCTGTGGAAGCTGAGAATTTTGATACAAATCCCAACAGGGTGTTAGGATAATTCTAGTAAAGCAGACTGTTGGCATCAACTTTATTTCAGATTTCCAACTGGTTCTGCTTGTCTATCATCTGCCATGTGGGAGCACAAGTTCTTTTGTGCTTCTTCTCTGCGTTAAATGTGCACACCTGTGTGAGATTGAAATCAGCCCTGGTGTGACCTGCTACAATTCCCACTAAAAGCTTATGCCGTTGAGAAGTAATTGATGTTGCAAGCTTTCACTGATTTATAAAGAAAAAATTACCCTAAATATTGATTTCAGTCTTCCATTAACTGTTGGAGTAAATGTTTCTTTGTAGGGCAGTGACACTTCAAGTTGTTATAATAGTTTGAGAAAATCCAAAGACTTGTTTCACTTGATACTATTTTGTGGGTTTTGTGTAACCCTGCGTGAAATTCAGTTTATCAGTAAATGGATAAAAGCTGTAGTCAAAGCAATATAAATCAGTCCTATTCTTTTATTAAAATGTATAATATAGCCGTGGGAAAATCATGGGACAAATTAAAGTTAAGTCAGGGAGTCTCTAAAACCTGTATACCTGTGTATGCTGTTTTGAAATTTCATTGGACTTTAAATACTTTCTAATTTGGTAACTGCCCTAGCCTAGCCATGACAGTGTATGTTTTCAAGGATGTGTTTCAGGTATGCTTCTTAGTGAGTAATCAAATGATCCGGTTGATCCTAGTTACCTTTCTTCATTTTGCATTCTTGTCTGAAAATAACTTTTTTTAAAAAGAAAGAAAAGTAGCGAGAATTTAAATACCAGTAAGAGTGACTCAAGATTTTCTTTTTGGTTCTGACTGAGCCACTGCTTCCTAGTGCTCTGACTGTAGCAGGAGACTTTAATAGCCAAATAGCCGAAAAGCAGTGCCTAGAACTGGAAGTGTGTTGTAACATTTGTATTGAGGTTTTTAAACTCCAGGAATTTTAGATGCGATGACTCACACACAAGTGTCACTTCTCTTCATAGGAATCTCATGATCCTATCCACTGTAGCGTGTTGCTACTATTTTGAGTTTCTGTTGTATTGGCTTCTGTGAGAAGGTAGTTGTATAAAGAATTTGATCCGTAGTAATTCATGGAAGAGAAAGGATGAACTGAATTGGAATTTGGATAGGTCAATGTCCAGACACACCTGTAGGACTCCAGAAAAGCTGTGAAATTTGGCTGTGCTCAGTTGCCTGAAGCCACTCTACTGATGTGAGAGCTTGTCCAAATGTGCAGCCACTGCCTTGGCCCCTGAAGGGGCTCCTCCTTGTGTGTCCCAGCTCCCAGTGCATCCCAGCTCCCAGTGCATCCCAGCTCCGTGCACTGCACCCCTCACTGGCCTTGGTCATGGCTCCCGAGCCTGCAGTGGCCTCGTTACCACAGAATCCCAGGATAGCCTGCCTTGGAAGGGACCTTAAAGATCATCCTGCCCCCCACCCCTGCCATGGGCAGGGACACCGTCCACTATCCCAGGGTGCTCCAAGCCCCGTCCAACCTGGCCTTGCTTCCAGGGGTGGAGCAGCCACAGCTTCTCTGGGCACCCTGTGCCAGGGCCTCCCCGTCCTCATTTGGTTACATAACATTCTGGAAGTGAAGAGACAGTCTTCTTCTGATCTAGATAGAGATCGTGAGATCTCTGTCTATTCGTGAGAACTGTTAATATGACAAGATTATCAATTCCTAAAATGCTAGAAATGCTGTAAAATTGCCCAACGTGGCATATAATCTCATCTGAATAAAACAAGTTCAGTAATTTCCTTCTACGAGCTCTGCTTGCTTGAGGTTTTCCCCAAACTCAACATTCAAAATGTGTGGTAAACATTATATTGTTGACGCATATATGAACATAAACATTTCTAATGTTAAACCCCTTTATTAAGGGGTCTAAAGCTGCTTTGGCACAGAAGGCATTGGGATTTGTAAATTTTAAATTGCTTTTAAAATAGAATTCTGTCTCTTAGATTCATGTCTTTGGAAAGGTAACTACTAGACAAATGAAAAGAACTTTAGAAAATAAAAGCTTCTGGAAGTGGGAGAGCTAAATTTGCACTTTTAAAGTTCATTTGAATGAATTGATTTGTAAAAAAAGACATTGTCATGCAATAGTGCAAATTGTGTTGAGTATACACTTGTCCAGGGAGTAAAAGTGAAGATAATGAATCTTCTCATTTTAGGCCACATTTTTGGTGTGATTGGCTGGGGAGGCTGCTTAACATTCTTGAGTACCAGCAATAAATTCTCTGGGGCAGTTTGCAGTAGGAGTAAAGAAGAGCCTCTTCACTTTTGATCCGTATGTGCATTAATTCAGCAGAGAACAGGATATGGCTCCAGGAATATTTCTGTGCTGTGCTACCCACTGCAGTGAGCCGAGGTGCTTTCAGCCCAGCTGCTTTACGTAGCCCAGGCTGCAGTTCTGTGGCCTCGTGGCCAGCCCGCTGTCACTTAGGCACCTTCCTTGCCTCACTTCCATAAAAGAGAAAATGCAGTTCATTAAGGAGATAGAAGGCAATAAAAATTTCTGAAGCTTACATTCAATCCTTAATAGCTTCCTTTTCCTAAACATTTTGTTTCTTTTGTCCATAGTAATTTTTTACATGCCCAAGGGTGGTGTAGTAAAAGTAAAACATTTTTCCTTTCTTTCCTCCATTCTGGTAATTCACTTACCTCCATAAAGATACAACTTTCCTTTCCTCCTGAAGTCTGCAGACTGGTGTGACAATCTTTGTAGTACCTTTTGCTTTTAAATTTTTTTTAATAGCCTGCGTGAAGGCCATATTTGGGGAGAGTCTGAAAAAGAGACTTCCCTTAGATAAATACCTTTTCCAAAACATGGCTAAACCTCCAGGAGTGAGCCTGGCTTGTCAGTGACTTGCTTTTGGCAGGCATGCTTTGTTGCTTCACTGCCTTTTGTAGTTTTAGTGTGTAAGGGCAGCAGTACCAGAGAGCAAAATTCATAAAGAAATAGCAAAGGAAATTCAGAATTGCTGGCAGTCAACTTTTATGTTAACAAAGAACATCAGGAAGTGTAGAAGAATGGAAAAGGGCACGTGCCCAACAGACCAGTTTGATGCTCTGCAGTCACAATTGTGTACAGCTCATAATAAAGTGGTAAATAAGCTCTGCATTTTTCAAGGTGGGCTAAAAAAAGAGACCTCAAATTACTGATAAACTGGAAGTAAAAATACTTTTGAGGAAGTGCTGTGTAGCATTTACATGCCTCAGTGTTGGAGTGTACACTGATTGTGATAGGGCTCACTCAAAGCCTGCTTTTGTGTACCTCTGCTTAATTGGATGTTTTCATGTAACTAATTAGTGAAAACAGGACATCTAATAGATAAAAATTCAATGGGTTACATTACTTTCACAGGATTCTGAAGAAATGTGTGCATTAGTTTAAAAATTTAGCAAGAAGATTGTCATGAGAAAACAAAGCAAATAAAGGAAATTAAGGAAAGGGTGAAGACTACAGCAGTCATATTTGTTGACGAAAATGAATCTAGGAAGGCTTGCTAACATTTGTGAAGTTGGACATAAAAGGTTGTAGGAAGTACAGCAGTTAACAGAGAGCCAGATGTTAGCAGAGTAAAATGTAATCAAGATTGAATACAAAGAGGTTCTCACTCTGTAAAAGCCAACAATGAAAAACATAAAACATGGGAATGCTGACTAAGAAACAATATTAGGGAAGCAGGATCTTGGGAGTGCTAAATTAACATAAGCATGCAGTATGGTGCTGCTACAAGAATGCCAATATGGGGATACAACTGAAAGGGGACTTATAATTTCTCCTTCTTTGGACTAAGAAGAATGATAGTTTTCCTAAGGAACATCCTCTGAATCAGTATCACCAGAATTGTTACGGAAGCTGTTTTGCTGGGTCACTGTATCAAACCAACACTAGCCTGTTCCATTAAATATGTCTTTCTCTCAGTCTTTGTTCAGAACTGACTTTTCAAAAGGTTTTGTAGCTAAAATTACGGTCATTCCCTACTCACGGTAATGCCATGAGAAATTGTGCCTTACAGCCCTTGTTTCTTTGTCCTGCTTGCAAAGCACTGCTTCTCTTCTGCAAATAACAATTAAAATTGCTGCTGTGTGTGTTCTGTGAACCTGTTTGTTGTTGCATCTCTTCATTGAGTTTTCAATTTCCACCTAAAGAGCATCGCAGAACAAGTAACCATGTTCAGCTGACCTTTTGTGCCTAGTCTCTGCAACTGAAAACTAATTATGTTACGAGCAATAGAGAGGAGAACTTTTTTTAAGACAAAGGTTTTTGTGCTCTCCTTAGGTTAATCATCAGCTTTTCCATTACCACTAAATTAAAATAAAGCCAGTTATGGAGAGCTGGATAAATTGGAATTCAAAGGAGGAAGAAGCTGGGTGTTTTTGCTTCGATTACAGTGATGTCTACTTCCAACAACTTTCATCTGACTCATACTTTCTAAATGGTTTCTTGCAGAGATCTTTCAGAGGCTTCTTTGCTTAATTTCCTTTTTAGCATTCTGTTGATTTATTTCCTCTGTTGCCATCTGAATCTTACTTTATATGGCTTTTGACAGATGCTTCTGGTTTTAACTTGCTGTAAGCTATGGCTGTTAGTTTCACATTGTACATTTGCTCTGCGATTGCATATTCTGGATTGCACTTTCATATTATTCCCTTTTGGTCTAATAATGCAAAGCCATATGCAATTTTAGCTTCAGAGTTACGAGCTAGACAGATAAAATTCCTCACACACGTAAACAAGTGCTCTGTTGGAAGCAGTGGCTGTTCTTCCTGTGAAGTTGTCTGAAGGTAGCATGCCTTCTCCTGACTGAGTTCCCTGTATTTCACTGACCACTCTTGTTACAACTCCTCATACAGGTGGAATGTGAGTTCTGTGACAGACTGATGTTGTTACTGTTCAAAAGAAACAAGGCTATTCTTTTACTGTCACTGCCTTTTAATTATTTTAAAAATTATGTCTGTATGCAGTACCATATTCATTTTACTTTAATGTTGTCCAGGGTATTGTAGGGTGAGATTAGTTTTGTTACCTGGAAAAGAATTTGGAAGTTCTTAGTTCTTCTGAAGTAATGAAAAACGGGTATCATTGTTTTTTCTCTGCAAATCCCTCAGATGTATGTAAGCTTCTGGGATAACAGCTGATGTTAGATATAACTGCTGAGAAAAAAGACAGATAAATCAGAAATACCTGCCCTTACTGATAACAGCTCTGGTCATGGAAATGAAGAAAGATTTTTCAAAATGTTGGATTCGGAGACAAGAGGATCAAGGAGTCTCTCAGAGACAAGAGATAGTTCTTGAACAGCTGACAAAGTCAGCAGCTCTTGTGCCAGAGCACAATCCAGATCCAGTGTATTGTCAGGAATTGTGCAAGTGTATTTCCTGCTGTGGGGCATTTAGTTCTCAGTGTTTGAGCTGAGCAAAGGAAAATGGATAAGAGATATCAATAAGCTTGCCGAAGAGAGGAGAGAACGTTTCTACTCATGTTGCAATTTAATTTCTTTTTTTTCCATAACAAAGATGTAAGGATTTTATTTCATTGGTCTTTGCAATGCAATGTGGATGAGATGTGAAACGAGAACAGTTAGCATTGGATAGTGAGGTTTGCCCCCTGGAAAGTTCACTGTGAAGAGACTGTGATGGACAAAGACACTTGTTCCTTATGGCCTTGGCTATATGATTTATGGATAGAGCTGCTTCTTCCATTAAACTGTAATTCACATCGTTTTAACGTGGAATCACCAAGAAATAACAAAAGATCAAGAAATACATGATTTGGAAGGGAAAAATATCACCTTTACAATAGATCAGTTTGTTTAGTTAGTAACAACAGGATATTTTGATCTTTTCATTTACTGATGATTCAACAGGGAAAAGTCTTTAACCATGAGACAAAATGGTGAAGACTTAGGCATGGAGAACATTTATTTGTATATATTGGTGGACTTGCCAGTGACCTCAGGGGAAGTCAAATCCACGCTGCTTCAGTGAAAAGGAGAAATGGTAACAAAATAGGGCCTTGTTTCTGCTTGGTTTGGGTAATAATCTGGAATATGACTTTGGAGAATTTGCTTCATGTACTTTTTCTAACCTGCACTTCAGGTGTAGGCTGTAAAGTGCTTGGAACAGGGCTGGTTCCTACTGTGTGTATCTACAGGGCCTTTACAATGGAGCTTTGATCATCTCTGAGGCCACAAGGCACCAACTCCAATTGTTGCTCAGCGCAGGCACAGAAATCCATGTATCACTGCCCTCCTGCAGAGAATCCCCATGGCCTCTTGCTCTCTGCAGCTGAAGAACAGAAGGATATCACACTTCCAAGGATATTTAACGAAAATCCCTGTATTAACTGGGTTTAATGATTTGCAGTTTTCCTTCTCAGTTCATTATTATCTGAACACGTGCTTCTATACTTGCATATCTTAGCAAATACCAGTTTGTCTAGAAAAAGCAATGTAAGAAGATCATGCTGCCAATTATAAGTTATTTCCAGCCTAAATTGCACCTATGATATGCTTTTACTGGATTGTACTTAAAAATCATTTACTCAGTAACAATGCAAAAATATATGTATCTCTTGCAGTCTGAAGTCTTCTTTTGTTAGTTTATTGGGCTTTAATCCATTTTAATGCAGAAGGCTGCAAAAGTCTTGAAGAGAAGAAAAATGTACATAATTCTCTTCCGTAATCTTACAAATTTCTATACCGTGTTATTCTAAAAGGATTTCATTAGGCAGAAGTCTTCATTAAAGCTGACTCGTGACGAGTGAGGCGTTGGTGCCTGTTTAGGCTTTGCTGTAAAGGGCTAATAACAGTGCTAGGTGATGGAATGTGATTCTAGTAAATACTCCATGATCATAAATAATCTCACAATAACTAATCACTCTAAAAAGTGAGAAAACCAAATTTGAAGAGGGGTGGGAGGGTATACTGCTGTATTTGAACATAAGCTAGTAGAAAAAATGTGAGATTTTAGGCCACAAATGGGAACGATCAATAAGTCACGCTTTCAACCATAATTTGAAAACTAAAACATGGCAAGAGGTAATGAGGAATTACTTGTGGAACATGACTTTGCAAGACCACTGTAGCATGGTCCAGCTCTTAGCAACAAACATGCAGCTGTAGTAGAAAGTAACCTTAGAAATTAAACTTGTCTGCTTGCCCTTTGATGATTTTGATTATTCTAGCTGAAACTGCTTTTTGGAGCATAGTTTTGTAGTGTGGATTTGCATTTTTTTACGGTTTTAAATTTGCAAGTTATTCTTAAAACTTAAATTTGACTGTGGGGATTGTAACTTGTAACAGATCAGCAAATATAGCTGAGAAAAATGAGGCATTCAGGAATGTAAGGGGAGAACCTCTGTGTTTGTATTTGAGACATTGCTACCCCAGTGTGCATTTTGATCAGTATAGTGAGATCTGAGTGCAGGAAATCGCTTCTTAAGGAGAACAAGCACATTAAAAGCCTTGCCCACAGAGCTCACAACTGTCTCATGTTTTCTTAAGATTAAATTGACACCATCTAGCAGAATTGGCACTGGCAAGAGCTTTCCAGCTCATTGCACTATCCTGCTGCATCCAGAAGAATTCCCTCTGCTTTTTTGAGCCCTCATTCCTTTTCCCTTTCTACCCTGTGTAACGGTGTTCTCCTTTCTCCTCCTTTTGTGCTCTGTAATCTGCCTTAGAAGCTCTCTCTTCTGAAGCCCACCCTTTGATCCATATGAAGTGTAGGATCTCACCAAATAGCTGCCTGATTCTACTGTACCTTTTCTCTTCTAGCTCTTTGTGTTTTCTCTCACCACAACTTAATTTTTTCCCTTTGATCTCTTGTGGGTTTGTTTTTATTCTCTCTAGTCTAAACAAACTATCCTAAAGGCAGTTTTTTTCTTCGTGCTCTGCACAACACATTTCCTGGCCTTGACACCCCTCTCTTTTTTGCTTTTTTACAGGTATTGCCCTGTTATCTTTCCTGCCAGTTATTTTTCTTCTATGCCACAGGTTTAATATGTTTGAAATTAAATTGCATATTATGGTATTCTTGAAAATAGCCTGGTCTCAGCCCATCTGGAATGCTTCTTTCTTAGCTCCTTCTCTTGCTCCTTATGTGCCCTGTGTATTTCTCTGTTTCTAGACCTATTGCAGTCAGGGGGGAACACAGCCAAAAGCAAAGTCATTTTTCTTTTATGGCCTCCCTGTGAACTTACCTGTGACATAATGACTTTACGTGAACCCTGTGAAAGTTACAGTTCAGGTTTCAGCTTGTTGATTAGAATTTCCTTACTGTCAGCAGGGGAAATGGGCATTTCTGTTGGATAATTCAGTCCCCCTTCAAAAGCAGCCAGGTAGTTGAAGCAGGAGGGATGAACCTGCAGGGGTGTGTGGCTGCTGAATGGAGAGGGAGCCCAGCACACTGGGTTTACCTGCCATCAACCAGGCACCTGCATGGGTTACCAGGAGGGAAAAGTCATCATAGCCCCTGTGTGTGCAGCACAGCTCCATCAGAAGCTGGACGGAAAGGTGCAATTACAGGCATCAGGATTTGGATACAGGTAAATTTTCCTTCTCGTCTCCCTCACTGGAGATCTCATAGATGAGTCTTGACTGTGAACGTGATTGGGATTTGTACTCTGAAGTGGTAAAGCGGTCTCACTTGCCCTACAAGAATCCCCTTGAAATTTGTTCCTTTTTTCTTTGCTTGTTTTAAATTTGAACAAAATATCACAAAGAAGGCATAAGACTTGCAAAATAAAGATCTCAGTTATCACAGAGTCACGAACCGAACACCAAATTTAGGCAGGAATCGACCTTCATGTGAACAGCAGATGTTTCTGAATTCATCTGTTCTTTTTTAAAAAAGGAGGAAAGCAAAATGAAGGGAGCTATAGAACATAATGGCAGTAAATGAAGGAGGCTTCTTACTGAAGAAGAACATCTTTCAAGCCATTTGCACAGAAGTAGCCTTTTGGGGGGCTGTTTCTGTGCTTTACATACCATGGGTGACTAGCAAGATACTGTAACTATTGTAAGGTAAAGCCTTCTGTAATTACCAATATTGTGCAATCTGTATTTTTTTATAAAAGGTACTACCATAAATCTCATGGACCGTTTATTATTTGTTAGATTCAGGAAGAATTGTGATTTTTCTTACCTTGAGCTTGCAGAGACCACATCAGGGAGGAGTGCTGACTGAATCTTAGTCTTGTGAAATGGAGAAGGGCAGTGCAAATTAATTGTTTATTTGCTGCTCACTTCATCCTGGTGTTTGCTTATAGAACACCATTATATCTTCTTAGAAGGAGCTGCTTCCACAGAAAGTGCAGAGGTGCTGCAGTAGTTGCCTGCAGAAGTTGATGGGATAATGGAGATTTCCAGGAGAAAAAGTAGCACTGTGACACACTCCTGTGGAATTGTCTTTTACAGAATCCTTTCCTAGATGCAAGTGCAGGGACCCAAAGCTACACCTGGGAAAGGTGTCAGCTATTTCTGTGGGAATACTACATTTATTTCAGAACCTGCAAATCTGGTGAAACAGAATTTTTGTTGGGAAATTACTGAATTTTAAGTTCTCCTTTTAGTCTCCAATTTATGATGCTCACCAGCATCAGGTTTTGTTTGTTTAGGGCTAAACTTGGTGGTGCTTGAGCTGTGTATGGAGAGTTTGTCCAGCAGTGAAGTGGCTGGGAGGAGGAGGAGGGTTTGAAGGGGTATTTTTACCTGTGCACTGAAGGAGGTGATATTTTAGTGGAACAGAACTGGTGTGTATGATAATCTCTCTCCTTGTTGCCTCGTGCTGATCACCATCTGCTCTCCCTGCTGGATGCAGGTGTGTTTCCACACACAATTCCTTACCACTGCACTGAGTTACTGTTGCCACTGGCTGGCCAGGGGAGCATCATGGAGCAGTGGGGTTGGTAAAGACCTGACCTGGTTCAAAGCAAGGCAGGCCATGTTGAAACACCATCTGTGAATAGAAAACACTGGGACCATTGTAAGCAGGCCACAAGCTCTGGCACCAGAGATCAGATTTTCTCTCTTCCAGCTGGGAAGGAGCAAACTAAAATGATACCAAAAGAATTAAAGAAAAATCTTCCAGATTTTCAGAAAACAAATCACATAAGGATAGTTTATTATTTTTTACTCATTTTCCTGACCTAACCAGGGCCTGAGAGATGTGGAAAAGTTCATCCAGCATTAATCTGTCTTTAAAGTGAGGGTTGAGTAGAATGTAATAAATACTTTGACATGTTAATGTGCGTTATAAAGAACAATAAGGATTAAACAAAATAATGCCTGCTGGGTGCTTAATTGACAGCATTCACTCTGAGCAATAACTCAGGCTGGAGTTCTTTGGGAAAAAGAGCTGTGATTTTGTAATGAAAGATGACTGCAACTCAAGCACACGGGAATGGATTATGTTTGCAGATACCAATACTTAAGATTATTTTTGCACATGTAGCATCTGGTCCTATGAGAAAGCAAATTAGAATAGGCCCTTGTTCACGTACAGTGACTTCCTTATATTCTAACAAAATATTTTTAATCTACACTTGCGGAATTCTTCCTCCCACACGAGAGATAATTTTTCCATAGAGCATCTGCCAGTCATTGAGGCATCCAGGCTCACAGAACGCACATGAAAAGAATGTCTCAGGAAATTGGACTTCTAGGATTGCAGTGAGAGATCTTAGACACATCAGGGTCATCTAGAAATGGATCTCTTGCTCAGACAGCAACAAAAAACTACCAAGCCTTTCAATGTCTAGGCAGGGTTACATCAGACTCACAATCAGACCTCCCCTCGTCTGAGGGTCACGGCAATTTGCAAGTTCTCTCATGTTTGCCTGCAGTTTGACACTGTTGCCCAGGATGAGGAGGAATTCCTCAAAGTTTCTTCTGTTGCTCTCAGGCCAGTATTCTGTTGGAATGAGACTTCTTTGGTGTCAGCAGGAAGTTGGAGTAGTCAGCCACCTTTGTTCTTGGACTTCCTTTCTCGTTGCAGGAGAATATGCAGACCCTTCTTATCCCAGCTCTGCAGGATGATTAGCTGCACTGTAAACAAAGGATTTGCAACCAGGCATTATTTTCTATTCCATTTTAATGTGGCTGTGTCCTTAGAGTATACAATTTAAGTTTTAATTGCTTATTAAGAGTAGCCATTGCAGTTAGATAATTCCGTGAAGAAAAGGGAAAACAAATTACTTGCAACTAATCTATGTTCCATTTCAGCACCCTGAAAATTAAGAGTTGCCTGGAGAGTGGGAGGGAGAAACACTGGTTAAACACACAGCGTTTTTTCCCCCAAATGTCAATAACAGCTTATTCAAATTTATTTTCTAAATTTCCAGGGCATTAAAAGCTTTTGCACCCACAGACAGCAGTGTGGTTGTTGGATGTGGAAATTGTAATAGAAGGAGATGGAAGCCATAGTCTGCAATTATGTAGTCGAAAAACACTCAGTCCAAAAGTGTGTGGAAATCTTCTTTTCTCCTGGGAATAATATCATGGTGAAAGTTGTTTTGTAGCATTGATGTGACACTGCTGTCTTAGAAAACAGGTTTTATTAAGTTTTATTTTTGGTACTTTCTGAGGGAAGCCAGCTGTGTGGTTCTCCTTGTAAAAAGTTAGAGATTTTTTTTAAAATTCCTTTCTATAAACATGCTATGAGAAATAACCTGAAGAAAACTGGTATTCTATGTACTAGGGAGTTTTAGTCAATACTTTCATAAAACTTCGTGATGGGAATTGTCTTGTCACAGTGTTTGCAAAGAAAGGCAGATACAAAATGAACTAGACACCTGTAAGATTTCCAGAGGAAAGGGCAATTAATCTAAAGAGTTGGACTCAACAAAGAAGCCCAGAAGGTATCACTGAGATGATCCTGGGATCTGTTAGGAAATAGTTGTTTAAATTTACTATATTGTTTTTAATATTTATTTATGCTGACTTACAAGCAGCCTACAAAAGCAATAGCCTTTCTAAAACACTGCCTGCACTGCTGTGTAGCGTGAGGGTCCAGAGCCAAGGACAGAGGCAGTGGGCAAGTCAGCAGAGCTCAAGACATGCTGCAAGTGACATGTGCTGTTTAAAGCACGATGCAGAAGCTGCCACGGTAGTAGAATATTCTGTGCACACTTTGCTTCTCTGAGGTTTTGGTACTCAGGGTTTGGAAATACCTGGGGATATGGTGAGTTTTACAAGCAAGGAGTTAGGTAAACCGGGAGGAAGGTGTTTCTCTGCGCTCACTGTTTGTTGAATCTGGCGTGGAACAGGACTTTGCCTCCAGGTAAAACAGAAAACTCCCCTTCAGCTCAAGTCAGCATCATCCTGCCAGGCTGAGTGTTTTATTAACATACATATCTGTGCTAACAGAGTCTGATGTTGCTAAGCCTGGATAGCTGCCTGCTGCATAGCTCTGGTTTTACACGGCCGCGATTCCGTTGTTTTCAGTGGAGCTACATGATTTCAAATGAATGCTAATAGAGATCTGAATTAACTCCTGTATTTCCCCCCTCGTAGTCATACAGGAGACAGGCCTTTTATTCACTTCATTTAGTTACGGATTAATATTTAAAATCCTAGGAAATAAAAGACTTCCTGGAGGATTGGAATGGTGAGTTGTATTTCTAGTCTGCTCTGCCAAACAACAGAAGTGAAGTAAGTTGTAATATCATGATTTCTTTGAATGCAACTTGGGGGTGTACTTCAAAATTATTTCTTAAATTTTAATGTCAGTAATATTTGAGTGGTTTAGGTTATTATTAATAATTGACCTTAAGTACCTTCAGTGAACTGCTCAATTTCCAATCTGAATTTATGAAGTCTTTAATAATACTGTGCTGGGAAGTAGTGATGAAAAGAAAAAAAGCTTCTGAAAATGAAAAGAAAATGCTTCTGATCTTCTAATAAAACTTCTTTTTCTGCAGAGAAAAATATTTTTTTAGTAAGATTCAGTTCTTAGTTAAATGATAAAGAAGAGTCATTTTATGAGCACTGTATTTACAAACTTGTCTCGCATTATTGTTCTTACTTAAACTAACCTCCTGTTACTACCCACTTACAAGTTAGACTGGTATTTTTGAAAGGAGATCTTCTCTGTAGTTTCTTAATTAAAACCAAAGAAAGAAGCATGTGCTTTTTTTGGTTTATTGTTTTGGTTAATTTTTAGATGTTTTAATAAAAGGTCTAACTGCACAATAGGAAACATTGGCCACAATATTGCCCCAATATAGGTGCAGTTTAAACCACCTGCACATGTAAATGATGAGGACATTTCTGCTGATCATGTGGAGTTATTTGCTGGAATGTCCTCGAGTATTAATTTCTAATGGCTTCGAGTGGTGTTAAAGCATTGACCCTGGACTGCACTAATGTTCCATGCCTCAGTTCTCCATCATTAAAATAAGGGTAATAACTCTTCCCTTTTGCCCTGTTGTTTTCTCTTTGGTATACAGTTTCAAGTTGGGGCTCTGGGTCTTCCTCCACTTGGTTGCGTGATCAGAAATGTGGAATCCTTGAGTACTGCTGTTACACTGAGCATATTAACAAATAATACCTCTTCTTCAGCTGTTGGGGTTTCTGTTCAATGTCAGGAAGGTGATCCTCTTCAGTGTGCTTTTAATAAACCCCTTCAGACATTTTTTCCTTGCTGTTCTGCCTCATTGTGAAGGTTTGTTTCCTATACCTACTACATCGGGCTTTTATTTGAGGTCAAGCTTTTGTTAGCTGCCACGATTTAGGAGTTCTGTATGTAAATCAACCTGCCATTGTTCAACTGAGTTCATTTTCTCCTGGATTGTTCTACCCTTTTCCCCTCTTGCATTTGTGCCGTGGGAAATGTGTGGCCCTTTCTCAGAGGACTGTTTAAAAGTGTTAATATTCAGAACCATAGAAAGCAAGGATGCTTAGAGTTCCCCATCATAAAGAGTACACAAAGATGGA
This sequence comes from Atrichornis clamosus, assembly GCA_013400975.1. Classification (NCBI taxonomy): domain Eukaryota; kingdom Metazoa; phylum Chordata; class Aves; order Passeriformes; family Menuridae; genus Atrichornis; species Atrichornis clamosus. The sequence continues at coordinate 63,794 of WBMZ01009099.1, read as the reverse complement.
TTTGTCCTCAGCATGCAGGCAGTCCTTAGCTGTCACTTGTGGAAGTTCATAGGCAGTGATTTCTGACCTAGCTTTTCTACTCATTCCTGATTTCTAGCAGGCAAATAATCAGAGAAATATTTAAAGATACAAAAAGAGTACCTGCATAAAAAAATAAAATGAATGCTGGTAGTTTGAAGTGAAAATGATTTGTTTATGCTCTTTCACAGTAAAATATGTTTAATTTTTTCAGCTGCATTGCTGCGGTGATTTGAAAGCCAGATCAAGTTTACCAGGGCCATTATTATAAAGCTGGAATTAAAGCTCAGCCTACTCAATTTATCTGTATCATAAAGCAGTCAAAAAATGCTGATGGCAGTTGAACTATTGATAGTTTATCAAGTTTTATGGACTAATGGAATGTAGATCACCAGTACTTGTGTTAATAATACTTTTATAGCACTGTTTTTAAACAAAGGCAATGATTAAAGAATATCCCTTAAACTACGTCTGGTAGTTCTCTAGAAAATATTTCTTCTTTCCTTTCTTTTTTTTAATTGAATTCAGAAGCCCTAAGAGTTGCAGTTTACTTATTGGGGAAGAACATGTCAATAACCGTAAATTGGAGCATAGCTAATAAATGTGCATGGATACTTTTAATTAATTCTTGATTGCAAGGTGTCAGAATAACACAGGGTGTGTGGTGGCTCTCTTTGCCTCTCCTCACGTGTGCAGGTATGTAATCACCCAGGTATATATTGTATATTATAGCAATATCCCATTGACTGGATCTAAACTGTAAAGCTCATTATTTTGCAGTTACATGTCACTGATTTGTCATTTTTTATATACGGAATGTGTCTACATGTGATACACAGAAGGATTTATGTGACTGGGGTTTCTTTCGGTCAGCTTAAAAGATGTCATATTTTTCAGAAGTGGCTCAAGTAGGTCTGCATTACGAGTGTACCCTGAACAAGTATGGCCGTTTGGTGTTGAAAAAAAAGCTCTTCCACAGCTGTCCAGAGACGGCCTCTCAGGCAAGGACAGCTAAACATCTTCGTTTTGGCAACCAGCCTTTAGGACAGGCTCCCAGCCAGGCTGTGGAATCCCTTCCTGTGGACAAAGGTCCCGCCAGAGGGACTGTGTGTGAGCTGGGCCTGTTCTGGTCATGGTGTCACAGCAGTCACAGGACTGCCAGGTCTTTGTGTCCTGACAGAAGTGCTCAGAAATAGCACGACAGGCACGTTGGGGCCTATCTGAAACCCAAGTTTTGTTATTACAAACTAGAAACCAGAATTCTCGAAAATTATCAGAACAGATGAAACATGGGGCGTGTCTTGGTTGATGTCTGAAATGGACACTGTGCACAACCCTTCTGCTTATCCCCTTAAGTCTGACAGTGTGAGTAGAGCAGTTCAAATACTTGTAAGTGTGAGCTTAGTAGTCGTTTATAAGAATCAGTTCTTGTCATTTTACTGGCCTGAGGGAATTTGGTAGTACCTTCAGACCTCTCAGCTCCGTGGTTTCTGATAGTACCCTTTTTTTTTGGCTAGGGAGGAGATTATTTGTCATTTTGGTAAACCAAACAACACATAATTAAAATAACCTTAACTACAACCCTTTTGTACCTTACGTCATTTTTTTGCTTTCTTCACTGGAAAGCAGTTTCTCACTATCAAGTTTGACTTTATTTTAGTTTTTCCTGTGTTCACATTTAAGTTAACTTTATTGTGGAGTTTAGTAGTAGTTTTTATTATTAATCCTTTATTTGTGGATGCAGCTTCTGAGTGTGTTAACCACACACTTCAAGAAAATATCTTCCTTCGGTCCTTCAGAGGCGATAATACTAATGACAATATTAGTACTGCCTAGGTAATGCCTGTGCAGTCAAACACACAGTTTTTATCATTTGGAAAGTCATTATCAGTTTGCGTAGCCCTGTACAGTGTTGGCATGGGCTAATTTTACTCGTGTGGTGAAACATGCATGCACCTTGGCATTGAGAGAAATTATTTTTATGCAGTAGTTCTTGTAAAATTAATCTGAATTTAATATAAGGATAAGCATATAGTTCATCAAATAACATATTTGTCAGGGGCAAAGCTGGCTTGACTTAGGGAATTTTACATAATTTATTGGCAACTAACACCAACTTAATTAGTGATCCATATATTGAGAAAAAAAGCCAAACAGCTTATCCCTTAGAGAAATTCCTTCCCTCCCCTCTCCCCAGGCTCGGGCTCAGCCAGCCACATTTCCCCCCGCTACCTCCTGCTGTTTCTACACGTGTTTTACACCATCCCTGTGAATGTGGGGGGCTGCCGGTAGGTGCTGCTAGGCTGCAGTTACCTCTTGCCCTGAGAACAAGCCCAGCTCCTGCGGTGCCTCCTCACAGGACGGGTGCTCCAGCCCTGAGGTGCTGCAGTGAATGAGCACCCCAAGGCACACAGCACATCTACCGAGCTCAGCCTGCCTGCTTCTTGAAAAATAGAACATTGTTTTCTTTATCATGCTGCAACTACCTCAGTCTTCTCATTAGTACATCTGATGGCATCTTCTCTGGGGTGTGACCTGCTGTTTACTGCTTCTCGTAGTTAATCTTTTGAGGTCAGCTACAGAGTGTAGCTAGGGCAGAAGGAGCTTTGCGTTTCATTAGCTGTTCTGATTTTTGGTGCTGCAAAAATAGGAGTACGGTGGAAGAAAAGGGTGAGAAAGACAGATGTTTTAAGTGAAATTAGCTGCTATTGTACTGAAGTAGCCAGGTGTTATGAAATCACCCTGCATCCTTTCCTCTGATAGTAGGTACATTTTTCTCTGTAACTTCGGAAACTGTGGAAGAGTTTTTCTTCCAATATTTCAAATCCTTGAAGGAAAATAATAGAAGGGGTCAACTTGTAGCTTCAAATTACTTAAATAACAGGCTGTTAATTTAAGGCTACATTAAATGGCAGCATTACGCAAGGGAAGAGATTCCCTCTTCTCACAGCATATGCATTTTGGATGTTTACTTCATTCTGCATTTGCTTTTAGGTTCCTCTCCATCATCTCCTGTATAAATCACAGGTCTGAATGTTTTTCTTTCTTCCGTGTTGTTCACAGCTAGAGGAAGGAGATGAAAGATCAAGTAGAAAACTCAGGCAGCCACAAATAAACAAAATTCCTGATCCTTCAAAGACAGAGTTTTTTCACTGACTTCAAAGTATGCTCTGTCAGACCGATGTTCAGCATGAGACACGAGTCTCACAGTTGTTGATGATACTCACTCAAAGATTTCCTTGTGTAAATATCTGAAGATAAAGCCGGAACCAACTTATGTGATATTTTGTCATTAGTTTAAATAAGTGAAGAGTGAGTCCTGTAAAAGTCGTTAAGTACCTCAGCCTGTCACTGAGGCCTCCAAACACCACATTTCGGTGATGCAGAATCTGGGAAGTCTCTAACTTTCTCTGGGGTCCCTGGAGGGTTTGGTGCCTGATCCCTGTCAGAAACAGAGGTGCCTAAATCAGGCTTGTCAGCTCAGTTGATACCTGCTGGGATATTTAAACCTAGACTTCCTTAGACCCAACAATATCATTGGTGATGGTCAGATGGTTTACTACTTCTTTTTAGCCATTCCACTCTAGCCAGTATGGTGAAAGGTTGAGAAAGGCATCTGGGAGAAGAGAGGCTGCTCCTGGTAGCAAAGGCTGCAGATAGAGAATGAAGGGATCCCCGAGGTTCTGGGTGTGAGTCCAGGTAGGAGTCTGTAAGGGGGTTGGAGTCAAGTGGTTAGAAGGCATTTCCCCTTTTCGTTTATGTTTTTAGTGGGTTTTGCTAGGTTAAGAATATGTTCTAAGCCTGTCCGCATGTGAAACCTGAAAAGGTCTCATTTGTTATCTGTACAGTAAGAGTTGTAAGGACTGCTGGTGGAAAGAGCATTAGAAACCAGGGGGTGGATGAATTTCCTCAGGATGTCCTGGATAGGTTTCTTTTGTTAAAGAAAGCTGACTTTTTCAAATATTGACTGAAATTTTGCAAAACCAAGGTGGTACGTGGATTTCTGTCCTTTAAAGGAGTGTGAGTGTCTTCCAGACTTTACTGGGTTCTTCCAGACTTCAGTGGGTTCTTTCAGGCAGGGGGATGCTGCCTGGTTGGATTCTAAGTGGCACCGCTCAAGCTGTTTGCCTATAAGAACTCAGTAGTGTTCCCTCACCTGTCATTCCCACCTCATGTTTATTTTACACATGGAGTGACTGCACAAGCTGGATTTTTAGGAGTTCGGGTTTTTCGTGCTGTACTGCGTTTTTATGCTTTTCTAAGTTTTTTGCCTTTAATGTGGTCTGTGGACATGAATCAATGAAATTTAGATAACTCAAGATTGTATATGACTTCTGAGTTAACAGAAAATGCTTGGGGTTTATTGATGTAATTCATGTAAGGAACTGAAGGGCAGATTCTTATGGATTTAGTTATGTTGTCTAAGTATTTATCCAGCAGTTAATTCCAAAAAGTTCAATTCTACCTTCACACCTGTTTAATGGTAGGTACTTGCTAAAAATACTTAGCAATAAACCTCTGCTAAGCAGTAGCATTGCTAAGCAATATAAGTTGGTGTATTAAAGGCAACATAAAAAAAATGTGAATCAAGGAAAAAGGAACAAAACATGATAAAAAATCTCTAGAAGGGGTGGAAGTGTATTTAATAGAAGCTAACATGATATTTGTACATTGATTACTGTGTAACGTCGCATGGATCAGGCACATCTCAGAAGTCACGTATCTCAATGCAAAATATTTTTATAGCACTTTTTATAGTGCTAAGGAATGAGACTAGGAAAGCTACACAATGAAAAAGTACCTGCCTACCTACTGAGCTGATCTGCAAAGTTAAAATACCCAGCTTAGAACTGCTATTGGTGCAAAACTGGGTTTTCCTAAGTGCTGTCTGTGCACACCTGCTGTGAGGTATCAGTGCCTCTTCCAGCAGTTGTTCTTAGTTGGTATTCAACTGTCTGTGAGCAGACAGAAAGTGCTGCCTTGGTACTGCTTCCTACATCCAAAATGCTGGTGGTGAAAGAGGAAACACCTCCCATGGTGGGACTCTGATGAGTTTGGAGAAAGGCAGATCGTGCTCCTCTGGATAATTTCAGTGTTAAAAATAATAAATCAAGAATTTCCAAATATCCCAGAAAATGAGCTGTGAAGTTTGCAAGGCACAAGTGCTTTCTGAATGTCTTTATGTTTGTGAACGTGTTTCTTAGGGGGAAGAAATGCCTCCAGAATTTTAATATCCTTATGCTGTCATTAATGAAAATAGTCTCTTACTCCTCTTTCTCACTCTCTTTTTGTCTTGGGTTGTGAAGTTTTATTAAGCACTGAACTGTATTTTCTAAAGATTTTGCTGGTGCTGTGGGTGCCAAGAGAGTTTCTGTGTCATTGCCTCCAACAATTTGATCGATACAATAGTACTTTCTGGGGTCTTCCAAATGTGTAACTGAAGTGAATTTATTGCAAATGCATTTTGATTCATTTCATTCATCTTTACCTGAGTGATTTGTTCCAAAAGTGAGAATGCAGGTGAAGAAAAGTTTGCAGGGTTGGCTTGTTTCTGTATATAATTTATTTCTAAAAAGAAAACCTAATTCAGAATCTCCAGAGGAAAATACTATAAGCATTATATAGAAAATAATTTAAATACAGGTATTTGCTACTTAGGTACAGCTGTTTAAGTAGCCATTCAAAAAATCTCGTTACATAAGAGTCAAAATATATGTGAACCTTCACAGTTCTTACTAAACTTGTTCAAACTTACAGTCCATGGCAGTAAACCTGTCTTTTTCTGTGATTTTGTGTGGTTCTCACAGAGCTTCTATGTGTTCTAAGCATAAAAAATGGCATTATAGATAAAGAACATTAGTTATAGATTTGAGAGGGTCCTGATGGAACGCGTGGGGGCAGTGTCTTTCTGAAGGTGAGGGAAGTAGGATGCAAAGAGGTAGCCTGGACTTGCTCGGTGTCACAGAACAAGGTAACCCCAGATCAGCACTGCAGTTGAGTCCTTCTGACTGCGAAGCTCTGGAGCAGCTGGAGAGAAGTCCCGGTGTCAGTGCCACAAAGATCCTCCAGCTCGGGCATGCAGTGCTCCGTATGGACGTGCCTTGCTTTGGCCCAGACCAAGGTTACTGTGCCTGCAGAGCAGGCCTTTGGTCTGTCACAACATCACATTCCAGTTCTGCCGTGACCTGGTGACCCGTGGAGCTGTGGTTTTGGGGTTAGATTTGTGCTCACTCGTTCTGTGTGGAAGAAAGGTGAGAAAACTCAGGCACGGTGAATGAATTACAGTGGCTGGTTCTGACCACAGTCTAATGATACGAAGCAGAAAGTCTGACTGTTAAAGTAAATTATTCAAATATCTGCTAAAGGCTTTAAAAAACGTATGCCACTCTCAAGGTTTGTTATGAGAAATAATCTGCCAAATAATTTCTCCGCTATGAATCCTTGGAAAACAAGTTCTGGCTCATAAAATCTCCTATGCAGGGCAACCCAATTTTGGTTTAGCAAGAACAATTTATCTTGCTCTGGCTACCACCAGCGCAGACCACATATCTATACGAACAGCACATACATTACAGCAGCCACATAGGATGATGGTCCTGATTAACTTGGCAGTGGAATCTAAGGAAACAGATGAAGCTGACTTGCTGGGTGCTTTATTCTTTTGTATCTCCCCACACTTGCTAAAAGTAAATAAATCTTGAATTGTGGAAGTGCCTTGCTGGCTGTGTAGTGCATGTGGCCTTTATATGATTGATGGACAGATGGATTTCTGTGCTATACATATCCATGGCTATAAAAATGTGAAATTCCCTATACTCAGCATTTATTCCATACGCATTATTTTATTTTCTTTCACACAGTAATATTCCAGGAAGGAAACTGCTCTCCCACTTCTTAGTAATCAAATATTCTTGCCTTTTGAAACTTCCAAATTTTAGTTATTACCAGGAATAACTTCCTTTTTATTTAATTTTTAAATTCAAGCAGTTTGTATGCTGGTGGCCCTGCACCTTTTCAGAACATTTTGTTTGCTAAATGACTGTCAGCAGACATAAGATCAGCATTGACATTGATAAAATAATGTCAATAGACACAATACAGGATTAATTAGAAAGTTTGGCTTACAGAAAATCACTTTGTATACTGTTTCACTGCCTGCATTACCATCCTTAATGAGAACCAGGTAGGGCTGCTAGCAAAAACTTGCCATGTGGAGGTGACTCACACTGCCACACTTCTTCTGTATATGAGTTATCATTTCTGCATGGAAAATGAAACAAATAATGTTCACATACTCGGGACATTTGACCCTTTTGACCCTGGGAAAAGACAGTTTCCAAACACGGTCATTGCCTGCTCTTGTCTCTGAGTGCCAAATATAGTTAAAGTGTGAGAAGAACCAGCCAGAAAAGGGCAAATCCTCCTTCCTTTGCAGTGTTTGAGTCCAGATTGGATCTCTTTATCAGAGATGTGCTGTGGCTTATGTAGAAGGTTACAGGTGTGATGTGGAAATCATTGTGCAAGGTTCTCTGACCTGTGCTGAGTTTAAATAAATCTGTTGCCAACCAGGTGCTAAAAAACCCCATCAGCTTTTTTTTTTTTCCCCAGTGTGAATCTCTCATTTTGAGGAGCACTGACATTCGTGATAATCCAAGAGGGAATGGTACTCTTTAGAACTGGTGTGTGAGGAGAAGGGAAAACTAAGGGACTTATTTTTGTTTATTCTCCTCAAGATAAGAATCTATAATTTATTAGCCATAGTAGAAGAAAGGTAGAAAAATTCCTTAGAGGTTTCTGGCAAGACATTTTAACAGTGAGACTCTCAAACCCATAAAATATAGGAGAGTTAGAACTTCAGGGAAAAGAAAGGATTGTTCAAAAACAAAACACTGACTTTCTGGGGGAAAAGGATCCCAAGTTTACAATATCCTAGGAGTGTCAATAAAAATAAAACTGGGGAAGTGAGAAGAGAATTTTAGGTGAATGCCTGTCCTACACCTCACAGTCCTTGAGGAGGGAGCCCAGATGTTCCCTAGCAGAGAGAATCCGTTCATCCAGCTTCTGGCTCTGCACGTTCCTTTGGGGCAACATGAACAGAAGTGATTTTAATAGATTAAAAGGTGATGTTTTAGAAGGATAATATAAAGACCAATGTTTATTTTATAGTCATTTCGTTTTCCTGCAGGTTTGCAAAGTCAGTGCAGTAGTTTACTGTGCTCCCTACACAGCACTCATGTTTCAACTTGAACTGTTCCTGGGGGAATGGAGCTTATTGATGGCAGGCTTTCAGTGGTGTCAACAAATCACACAGCAACATTTGTTACACGTCCAGGAAATATGGCACGTGCTACTGCAGTATAATTTAAAAGAAAATATTAATAACTAAAAACTGCCTATCATCATTGACTCCAGAGCTTAATAGAGGATAAATGTTTTGGATCACAGAGATCTGGCTCCCATTTTGCTGTCAGTGTGTACATGCAGCAGTTCAGCGACGAGTTAGACCTAGTGGGATGGTTAAGGGGACAGTAATTTGAGCTTTTAAATTATTTTACGTCATTTAAGATCTTTTGTTAGAGCAAACTAAGTTCAGATAGATTTACAATCTGAAAATAACCTCTCACAGAAGGAATCTAATTTCAGTAATATGAGTGAGAATTTTTATTATACTCCTTGAGGCAAATTAAACACATATTTGTGCTTAAATATTTTCTTTAAAGCACACTGGACAGAGTTGTACCACCATCAGTGGTTCTAGAAGGAGTCTGTCGAGATGCATCTCAATCTGATTCCTTATAAACACTTGGAGTAGCACCAATCCAATGAGCACTGGCATGGGAGGTGCCTCAGCCCAGCATGGCATCCATCCCCAGTGCCATCTGCTGCCCAGAGGTGGCCCCTGGGCACTGGATTTCCAGGATTTCTACAAGACAACGCTGTGATTTTTCTTATCTCACCAGAAAGGGAAACTTCACTCCTTTACAGGGAGTCCTCCTGTCTCTGGCATTGCAGATTCCAGACAGCTCAGCCCCTTCTGCAGTTGGATCTTCTTGCCTTCATGCCAGGTAATTTCTTTGATCACTCTCTAGCACTCCTGAGCAGTTACCATTTGAATTTCCCCATCAAGTATTGCAGCAGTGACATTAGCCTGGATATATATAAAGTCTCCTTAAACGTCCTAAGCAAAAGAGGAAAAAGAAGTAAAGCTAATATGTTGAACCCAAAGATAACCATCCACCTCAGGATTTGAGGCTTATGCTCTTTCTTTGCTTTCTATAATTGCTAATGTTCACACTTTTGGTCCAATACTTCATGTATTATTGTGATGTGTAAGTTGTATCTGGACACATGCATCCATGGTGTCTTGGAGAAGGAGATTCATTCAGTTTTACTTTCGGTTAACCCTTTCATCAGGCTGCTTTTATTTGAATCTGCCTTTGCTCTGTATTTTGTGCTTACAGCAAGATACTTGTGAATCTTCATACTTGTAGGGAAGACCTTATTTGCCCTTGAAACTGTGGATTGTGACCTGTTGTGTATCAAAATCTAAAGTCTGCACAAGTGAGGTGTTACAGAGTTGTCACTCTCAGAAGCTAGCAGTGGGATCTCCAAAGTCAGCAGGACATCACTGGTTCTTCCTGAAAACTAGGTCATTCTCCTTGAAACTGGCACAAAAAGGAGGAGAGAGAGGGATTATCAGTTGCATATCTGAAAATTAAAATATCTATCTTCCTTTTGAACTATCTGCTCAGATCTTGGAAACTTGTTGGGTATTTTTTCCTTTTTTCCTTTTTTCTGCTCCTTTACATCATAATGGATTTCCTTGAAATCAGCCATATCTTCTCTTAGTGATTAGCTGTGGTCGATTCAGTCACGGCCCCTGCTTTCAAGTCAACACAGAGCTGACAGTAACATCTGGAATACGGGGAGAAAAAATGGCAGCACCAGTGAGACCTCTGTGTACCACCTGTACAACTCTGTGTGTGGCACAGGGAGTGACAAGGAGAACGTTTGTGGGCTCCTGCGCCATTTGCAGCTGTTAAGACCTAAATATTTAAGTACTGATAGCAGCACAAGACTGCAGGTTTCCATTCAGTCGTTAAGATGCACAAGTGCATTGTGGCCAAAAGCCAGCATGAAGCTCCTCCTGAAACCTTTGAGGTTTACAGCTCAAAGATGGAAGCTTTCCAAGTGTTGTGGACAAAATCCAGCAGGCAGCTGAGCCCCACACAGCCGCTCACTCGCTTGTTCCCCGTGGGATGGGGGAGAGGACTGGAAAGGAGGAAGTGAGAAAACTCGGGGGTTGATAAAGGCAGTGTAATAGTTAAAGCAAAAGCCATGCACACCTGGGAAGGCAGAACAAGGAATTCATTCCCCAGTTCCCACGGGCAGACAGGTGTTTAGCCACCCCCAGGGGAGCAGGGCCCCATCACATGTAAGGGTGACGTGGGAAAACAAAACACCATCACTCGGAATGTCCCCCCTTCCTCCTTCTTCCCCCTCCTCCCCCCAGCCCTGTGTGCTGAGCATGACCCCACGTGGTCTGGGCTGTTCCTTGGGTCACTTGGGGTCAGCTGTCCCGGCTGTGTCCCCTCCCAGCCCCTCACTGGTGGGGTGGGGAGAGAGACAGGAAAGGCCTTGGCTCTGTGTAAGCTCTGCTCAGCAATTACAAAACCATCCCCGTGTTACCAACGCTAATTCCAGCACAGTTCCAAAATATAGCTCTATACAAGCTGCTTAGAAGAAAATTAAGTCTATTCCAGCTGAAACCAGTGCACCAGGAAAGAAGGGCCAGGAGCTAGTCTGGGTTACTTTCTCAGAGGAAACAGGCAGCAAGAAATTTTACTCACCAAATCCATGAGTTTCCTTTGGATCTGCTTGTTGAAAACAGCAGTATAATACATTCTCAAGGTGCAGGTTCCAAATCAGTGCAGAAGACAAATCCATGTTTACTGGTGATCTCAAGCCTTTCTCATCTTATCCTATATCTTCTTTTTCCTCACAAATCCCCGACCACTCTTTGTTAAAAGGGCATTCCTTCAGACTCTATTGTTTAGCACTGACAGCATGTGCTGTCTTGACTGCAGGAGAGTGTTGTCAGAACATTCTTCTTACAATTATCAGAAAGAGCAGCAACCTCATAGGATGTCCTCTGAAAAAATTTCATTTTTAATGAACGCTGTGTATTACCAGCCTGTGCCTGCTTGCATGTTCTGATTGAACATGGCATCTCGAGGCTCCGTCTGTTAAGGTTTTGATAGGAATTATTGCCTCTGAGGGTATACAGATTTTTTCTTCAGCTCTCCTAACTTCTTTATTAGCATCAGCCTTTGTTACAGAAAGAAGCCAAGCAGTGTAAGCAGCGTGGACCTTCTGTTCTCACCTGCTGGCTGAATTCTTTACTGTCTCCTTCCACTTCCCACTTCATCACTAATGTTCATGTTGGTCACCAGTTTTTTTAATGACTAAAGATCCCTTCAAGCCTAATTCCAGCAGGAATAAGGAGGGTCTGTAGCATGAGACAACCCAACATCCAGACTTCAGGGTTACTCTTCAAAGTAGATACGGCTCTGAAATTGAAGCAAGACCCACACCTCCTGCTTTGAGAGGCTGCTTTTGCCTTCACATTCTGTCTCCATTTCAGGTGGAGCACTGCCCCCGCCGAGGGGAACCCTCCGTTTTCTGCCCAGGTGCTTGAAGCACTGCACTCTGCAGAGCATTCTGTACCTCTGTTGAGACCATTAGGAATATTCCAAGCGATTTCCAGGGAAGAATCCTCCCTGCAGCTTTGCTTTCTTGCAAACTATTCTGTTTCTCAGCCCTAGCCCCTTCTTAGCATATGCTCCAGAAATTTTCATTGAGTAAATAATGGTCTGCTGTCATCGGTCCTTGGCATCAAATCCCTCAGCAGTGAGACAGAGCTGCCAGAGAGCTGAAAGCTGTTAATCCTACACACAGATCCACCACCCATAATTTCAGTCAAATCTCTTTTCAAGGATCGACTGACAGATTTAAATCCTAATGGCAGTCTATAAATTCTGCAAGACAGGCTTTTAATATCTTAGTCTATGGCTATACTTTCTAATTCTTGAGACTACTTCAATCTATTCCTCCTTCCTCATCCCCTTTCTAAGAAACCGTCACAGGCTCCTGAAATCTTATCATTATTTTATCCAGGTGTTATAAAATGGATCTCCTATACTCTTTGATGCAAATGAGTTTTTCAGAAACTTCTCCCCAGTTAAAAGAATGAAGGCTAGAAATTGTTTTGAATTTTTACATCAAAGACTTCTCATTTGGAATGGTGCCTGTACGGGCAGTAGTTCTGTCGAAGAAGGGAGTCATTTCCACTTCTCAGGCTGTAGGATCAATACATCTATATGTGCATCAGATCATTGCATTAGTTCTCAGCAGCTAAGAGGCACTATCAGTCAGTTCCAAGCCCTGCTCTTCGTGTTTCCTGTAGCCCATCTGTAAGGATTGTGCTGCTGGCTCACAGACACCTTGGCTATCAGGTGAAACAAGACAGTTGCTGTTTAACAGAGCTTTGTTGTGCTTTAGCAATGAACTCCGTGTAATTTAGGTACAGGAAGATCATTGGACCTCTGCACAAATATGCTAAAATTACACTGTACTCTCCCCTTAGCATCTGTACCTTACAGCAGGCTTCACCTCTCGGTGTCATTTCCAGGCCTCCCAAGACTCTGCAGGTAATTCTGCCATCAAACACAAATTAAAACCCACTCAAGATTACATCTGCAGCCATTGTATAAGATGGAAACATGACACAGCCTGCCGTGCTCCCCTCGGCCCTGGCAGAAAAGCACTGATTTTCTCCTGTCAGATTTGAGTTAGAGTTATCTGTGTGAAAAGTCTTAGGGAACAAAGCACTGAGCGAACAATTCCCTTTATTTCTGTGAATATTCATTTGGATTTTTAAACTAATTAATGTTGAGTGCTTTGAAATAATTCTTTATTTCCTGTTCATGTGTATCTGGGGAATCAGTTTCTCTCCTGTGAGTTCTCACAAGTAGCCTGAGCAGGATCCAACTGTGGACTATAAAATGTGTATATCAAAATTCCCACTGCTCTTGTTATCTAAACTATTCAGGAAGGAAAAGAATACCATTTAATTTCACAAATGATTGTAAAGAATCTGTTTGTGAAGATAATTTCTGAATGTGTTATGCAAATTAATATTGATTAATGAATCTATTCAATAATTTCTCACTAGATGTGAATTTCTTCACATTTATGAAATTATGCCTTTCAATTTCTAACAGTTCCAGTAAGAATTGTTAAGACAATTTGCTGCTAAGGCCATGGACTAGAACGTGGAGCTCAGTCTCCCCTGTGCAAAATTGACTTTATCACTACAAACTTCGTCACAGGCTTCAGACCAAGGCCAGTCTTTTATTCTGCGTTCATAAAGTACAGCACAATACCTCTGTTTTCCACATAATCCTTGTTATCACTTAAGAAAAAAAAGAACATATTAAATAACAATATACTAAAAACTGAATAAACTGTTTTCCCAGAATTAGTAAAAACCGTGTCGTTTATAGTAGATGCTGTCCCAACACATTTTCACATTTAAGAATGATAATTCCTATTAAAAAGTCAATGGGAATGTAGATTACCAAACCTCTCAACTAATTAAAAAAATCCTGTAATAAATCCTTAGAGTTGTATAGTTTTCAATGAAGTAATAATTGTATGATTGTTACATACTTGAGCGGTGTTAAGCTGAACCACTGAGTTCATTAGCAAGAATTTTGCTTAGTGACCTTGTGATCTGTTCCACTGCAATATTCCTTATCTTCCATCCAAAAGAGAGAACTGTTTGGTATATTACATACAGAAGTTCCGTAAGAAATGAGAAGTTAATGAGATGTCATGAGAAGTACAGGGGGATTTTATACAGCATTACATGAAATAGGATTAATAATTTTAAGGAAATGACCTACAATTAAATAAAAATACAGAAAACAGGCTCGAGATGAATTGTTGAAGAAAACAGCCTCAGTGGAAAAAGTGATATTTTTATTTTTTTGTTTTGGTTTGGGTTTTTTTGTTTTGTTTTGTTTTTTGTTGTTCAGGAAGCTGCTACTTAAACACTTGGCTTCTGAAATTCAAAATTACATTAATGCTCTCTGCAGTGTTCACTGCAGCCGTAAATTACGAAATTCGTTATAATTCATAGTTAAAACAATTTGAAGTATAGTAGAAGAGAGGCAGTGATAAAGAAAATGGTGAGTACATGCAACTCTATATGCATAACATAGGGATAACATTTTAATGCAGGTCCATCAGTACAGAGCAAGACTTTTATGTGATAAACCCTGGAGTTTTAAGGCCAGATACTATAATTCTTATTCGTGGGATTGTCATAGTTTCACCCCAGCCAGCAGCTAAGCTGGTTCTAACTTTTAAGCTAAGTTCTAATTTCTTAATGAACATTTTACTCTTCTACTGTCTCACGTCGCCATACCAGCTCTGGTTGTGTACAGCTTGCTCCAGCCACCTTATGGAGCAAAGGTTTCTGATGACGAAAAATTTCGTGTAACTTCTTTCTGGTGTTTCATGCCTGTATGGAATTTAGGAACTGCAGCTTGACCTGTGCTGCTGGAAACCTTGTGGAATCCTGTGCACCAGCACCTCTGGAAACCGCTGTGACACAGTTGATGCTGGTCTAAAAACACAGGTACATTTTCATAGGGTATTGAGCTGAGAGTTCTTCCCTTTTCTTCTGTCCCCTTTGAAATGTCTCTTACGTTTTCTACACAGGACTATTTATTCCGTGGTTCCACTCTGTGGAGTTTTAATACCTCTTCTACTTTACACCAACATCCAGAAGTACATTTTTCATATGCAGAACCTTGGAGATGTAAAAAAAGAACAGCAAAAACTAGCCCTCCACAAGTATTTCATTCCTTTTCGGACTGGTTAAAAGCACAGCAGTAGGAGTTAGCTGGCTGATAAGAAGAGCAATCATTAAGGATTTTTTTCAAGGGTTTCATGAAGTTAAAGGGTATTTTTTTCCTCTTCAAATTAAAATTCAAAAGCAAATAAATAAAGCTTAAAATATTATTTTAAAAACTAATTTTTAGAACTTCTGATTTTACAACAGGTGCATCTGTAAATGGAAAAAAGTCATTTCAAAGGACTGATGTTTAAATGTACATAGAGGTGGGAGGCAGTGTGATAAATAGGCCTGTTGTCTGCCTGTCAGGCTGCTTTATATTGTGTGCTGTAGGAACTGCCTCACCCAGCCCTTCTCTTTTGTGCTAGGACAGCTTTGTTTTGTTGTGCTGCTTTGTATTGTTATTTATAGAGGTTCCAGTACTTTCAGTTTATCACAGACTTGCTATCTAGCTTTCAGTTTGGTAAGGGAATATTCAAAGAGCTGTTGATATTTGGGATTACAGATACAGTGTTTTGCTAATGCATTTTTACTTGAATTCAATGCTTTTTAAAAAAGAATATACTTCATCAGCAAACTTCTAAGTTTTAGTGTCTCAGCTAGATCTCTCCCTAAGGATTGTCACATATTTCACTATTATTTAACTTGTTTCCTGGTGATAACTACAGTTTTCATTCTTTAAATTGAGACTATTATGGAAAATTTTAGTAGCCATACGCTAAACATGCTTTGCAAATGCAAATGTGGCAATTCCAGCTTGGTTCCATGAAATTTCAGTAGTTTGATTGTCCTGTGACAAATCACTTTGTGTGGCATGTTGCACGTATACTCAGTAGCAATTTGATGTCACTGCCGCTGTAGCTCCTGCATTTGCCTTCTCCAGCTCTCCTGTTGAATTTGACTGTTCCACGGTGCCCTTTCTCTGTTGGTTTCAGTATTTTCCTTGGCAGCATTATTACACCTACAGTCTTCTCCCAGCAGTGTGTGACACTGTAATCTTAGATTCTTCCTATCCTTTTGTTTCATTAATCCCATCTCTACTACCGACCGCTTATGATGGAAAGCAGAGAAGATGAAGCCTGTTTAGGACACAGATGGGCAGACTTGTGTAACAGTCCTTTTTTATGTTAGTGACATCTAAGATCACCTGATGCTGTTTTTAGGGGGGAGAAAAAGACACGAAATCCAGTCCCTCCAAAGTCCCCTGATCAAAGAGGTGTAACCTTCATTCCTCTTAGTAACTGTGAGCGAAAAGTCCAAGTCTTGCAGAAGAATCATAAGCATCTGTTCAACACTGCTAAACAGTTTCCTGAAGTGAAGCGAGAACAGACAGAGAAGTCAAAAATAATTCACAGAATGGTCTTAGTATTGACTAAAATGCTGAGCAGCTTGTCACAGGAAAAGATACTTCAGAGGGAGGTCTCCAGTACTCCGGGTTAGGAAGAATGGTAACAGGTAGATGAAGGTATTCTAAGATTCTACACTCTTAAAGGGTTGTTGGGGGTTTTTAAAAATACGATTACTTTAGTTTTAGATCATTATTTTAATATGATATTTAATGGAGTTTCATTTGGGCAGGAAGGAAAAGAAACAGCATGAAAGGGAAGCGGGATATTTGTGTTTCTAGTGTTACCTGAGTAGGAATGGTGGAGATGCCACACTGCCAGTGTCACTCTGTGCACTCCCGTTCGGTGTGACACAAGCTCACACAGACCTGTACTGTGGCCAAGAGCAGTAGAAACAGAGCTGAAGTTGTATGGTTCCCCAAAGCAGAAAGTTCAGAAGTCTTTCAGGACTCCCCTGAGGTGGATACTGTCAGACTACACATAGGTTGATCTCAAACTATTCCAGAGCACATTAGGTATTTAAATGTCTAAAACACTAGCCCAGCTCTGACAAGTCCTCATTGTGAGGCAAGGTTAGATGGAAGAGAGCTGATTTAACACTCCTGTTCAGTCTAGTATTGGTGGAGGTCTTGTATCAAGACTTACCACAGAAATACTTCACATCTAAAATGCTCTGTACAAGTGTGCAGGAGAACTGGAGCAACCGCAACCAGAGAGATCATGAGCATCTATTATATAAGAAATCTGTCTAGATCATACTTCCAGCTGTTAATAGTGTACATGCCTGATCTGTGTAACAAAACTTTGCAGAAAAGGTGCTGAGATTACCAGTTTGAGAGAAGTACTAGCGATACCAACAGGTTAGATTTCAAAGGTTAGAAATGCATGGGCAGGACAAGAATTAGTAAGAATCTTTAGTCTTTGGTGGTGAAGACAGCTTTCTGGAGTGATCCTTTCAGCCCCCCCAAATTCCTCACCAAAGAATAAACAGTGGAATTTCAGTAGCTAAGGAGAGAATGGTTATGAACTGCTGTAGAAGCCAAGTGGTAAAGTGTGGCTGGGGACTGAGAATTGCAGAGCTTGATCATTGCAATAGAGCTTCTTATTCATACTGTGGGGTTTTATTGAGTTACTAGAAACAACAATAGAAAGGAAGGCTGTTTTACTGGATACACATCGTATAAATTGCTGTGAAAGTGGGGTGGTTATTACTCATTTGCTATAGTTAGATTAAACCATGTTGTGGTGCTTTGCAAACTGCTAGACCCAGAATTCTGCAGTGCTCTCATAAGTGAGGGCTGTGCCACATGATAGTATAGCCTGAAAGTAAAAAACAACCCACAGGGAGAACACGTCACCTAGAGTTCTTTAGATTCTAACTGATGTCTTCTTCTTTCTCTTTTTTCTAGGAAAAGTGATTGGAATGAAATTTCTCAGTATTTATCCTTAGCAATACGAGAGTTCATCATACGTAAAAGTGTGTCCATCAAAGAGTCATCAATTAACAAACTGAACAGACAGCTAAAGGCTTCTTCAGAGAGTCCAGTGAGTCATGTCCTCTGCCTGTGCAAACAGTCTGGCTTTCCTGGAGCTGCTCTGGTTTTCCTCAGAACCTAACTGTTCCTTGGCTGTAAGGGAAGGGAAGTTGCCCTTTCCAGACCTGCTGCTGGCCCATCTACAGTAAAGAGAAATTGCTCCCCTTCATCTATAGACACTAAGCAGTGTTTCTCAGTTGTTTCATATCAAGTTTCTGCATGTTAGAAATGAATATTCAAACCAAACCAAACCAAGCCAGCATTGTTCTTTATTATTCTAGCAGTGACTTTTTGAAGGCAGATAGCTACACAGCTGTGTTTGAGGTATCAGATATTTCTCTGCATGTTGCAGCTCCTGAGATCCCACCACAAGGAGCAGCCAAATGTGAAACACCTGAGGAAGGACAGGCAGCCTCTCTCCCCCAATGGCTGCTGTGGCCTCGTCATTGCTGTCACCTGTGCCTGAGTAGCAAACAGGAACCACCTGTGGAACATGCACAACCCACCCAGCAGCAGCTGGAGGTGTTGCAGAGGAATTGTGCTGGAAACCAAGGAGGAACAAAGCACGCGGGGCACGGGCAGCAGGGAGAGGACAAGGCTGTTGGAGAGCTGTGAGCACAGTGCTGCAGAGTGTTGCACAGTGCTTCTTGGACTATCTGTAGAAATCACTCGCAGTAAGGAAGAGGAAGGAGCAACCCCAGTTGTAAATATGGGCATTCCAGACTGGGACCTGGAAGAGCAGCTGTACACCTCTGGAAAACAAGGTAAGGTAACCAGTACAAACATAGGGGCACAAGGACGTGAAGTAGCACAATATTCTTTTAAACTTTAGGGAAGACAGGGTGGAAAGTTCTAGTGAGGTATGAGAGAAGTGCTTGTTTGGAGGTGTAGGATTACTCAGGGTCAAAATGCAACCAGTCATGGGAGAAGAAACAGTTTTGTCACCGTAACTATTTACAGGGAGGATTTTTGCTGATACTTCTATGGCAGGCACATCCTGTGCCTCACTACACACCGGACCAGGCTAGCACAAACTTAAAATTTTGTTTTAGCTTTGGTAACTGTTGCCACTTGGAAAGGGGTGACAAAGAACCCTGCCATCTCCTAGGGTGAGCTCGTTGTGAGTAAGGATGTGGAAATGTCTAATTTGTGCTGCACTGAGCGGATACACCCTACAGCAGGGAGGTGGAGATGCGTGTCTGCTCAGGACACCTGTATTTTGAACAAAATTAATATAGCTATGGTTATGTGTGTGTGTGGGTTTTTTTCTAAACCCTCTAGCTTGGGCTGTTGATCTTATTTCTTGAAAGACTTTGCCCTACAGGTGCTTCTAATGTTAGTGCAGCACCAGTCAGCTCTGTACAGCTCTGTCTGCAGAAAATATCCCCCTTGAGCTGTTTTGCATTTGCTCCCTGAAAGCCACATTTGGTTGGAGAAAGATGGGGACTGGCTTGAAATTTGAATAGAGAAGAATGTGAAAACAGATTCATGGATTAGTAATTAGGCTTTGCAAAATGTGTGCATTGATATAGTAAGTCAGAGTTGTATTCAAGTAATACTACAATCAGAAGCGTGTCTTGACTTTGAAACAGCTATTTCTGCTCTAAAAGCTGCTGCTCTGTGTGTATTTATATACACCCATCCCCTGTGTCTTTTCAAACTTCAAATTTTCTAGTTCTTTCTTTGTCTTTCTGATGTCTTAAGTTTCAATTTTTTATTTTTCTAAAACTGCCAGTTAATGCCGATCTCAAAGGCTAACTGGAGTTAGCTTAGACTGTATTATGGGCACAATACATATCAAAATAATTTTTATATAGGTTACCCCAATAAAAATTACTCTTGCACTCGAAAAAGAAAGGCATGTTCCACCATAGCTCCTTACTTAATAGTAGTAACAGTACTATTCAGGTGTATCAGCCAGATAAGGTAAAGCAAGCATTTTGGAGACACAGATTTATCATAGTTCACATGGCCTTGCTGCATATGACAACTATTACAATTTCAAGGCTCATAATTAATAATGTGGCACTGAAAAAGAGAGAAGTCATCAGGAGAGGTAACATTTTTTTGCATGGAAACCATGTAAGATTGGTAAGCAGAAAGGGTACTTGAGGAAGTCATTAAAAAAACATAGCTAGCGTGGAAATGCTTTCATATTTTTCTCCATAAAAATAAAACTTGAAGATGACAGCTGAGAATTGAAGCTTTAGAGTCAAGAAAATTGCTTGTCCTGGGAATAACTAGGAGGGGGGGGGGGAAAAAGTGGGGGGGCAGGAATGTGTTTAAAAGTCTTAACAGCTTAGAATCAGTAAGTTAATGTTTTATACAAAGTTTTTTCATGGCCTCAATTGCTATTATGGGATTAAGTCAAGACTTCTTGGAACAGATTAAGTGTTGTGTAATTTTATTTTGGAGAAACCCTCAGCCTCTTTCTCACCATCTGTAAGAGATATATTAAGGGATTTACTGGTTTGTGTAAATTTAAGTGACAACAGGGCATTCTCTTTTTATAACTTGTTAATAGTGCATATAGGTGTCTTTTATTGCAGAGTAAAAAAATTATTGATCTACAATATTTTTAAAAACATTTGTTTCATTAGCAGTCTGCCTTCACAGACATCGTATCCAGCTTTCTAGAACAGTGTTGAGAAAGCTTAGGTCTGTTTTAAGTAAGGATTTCTAAAACACTGATCATTAGAACAAGCATGCTAGAGTTTCAGATATATTTTATTTTCCAGTGTAACATTATCTTCAGTAGTTAGGGTCAAACACATTAATATTAAATAATAGCAGGATACCAGTTGTCACAGTGTGCCTTTTCACGGTTCTTCTGTACTTGGCAGGACTCCTAGAAAGTATTGAGCTGGAATGTTGACTCCCCTTTCCTGGCCTGTCTTTTGATGAAAGACAGTAAAAGAAACTTTCTCGCTAACAGGCAAAAGAATTCAGCTGGTGAATAAGTACCACCTGTCACACTTCTAGCAAATTACTAATTAAATCCCCCTCTCCCCCCACAATTAACACCAAATTGCAGGCCAGAATCAGAAGGATTCTATCAGTGCCTTGTAAGTTATATCTCACAGAGAAAATACCCAGTGTGTTAAAACAGTCTTTACTGTACCCCCCACTCTGTCATTTAAAGTTTTATTCCCAGCCTTTCCTGCTCTTACCTATTTTCTTGTGTATTCCTAAAATCTAGTTGTTTAAAGCTGAACTTCGAAAGTATTCATGGTGTGTTTGGTTTTATTTCATAGCTTTAGCCTCATGGCAGTTTTGATTTCCACAAATAGTACTGAAGATAAGCAAATTATCATTTGAATGAGCAAATGTTTTCAGTATTCTTTCAGTTATTTTTAGCCTGTAAGAATCTAGGTCTTCCTTGCAGTTCCTGAATCAGAAACACTTTTAGATAGTGGCCTGGCACTGTGGTTCCTGCCAAAAAGTAATGAAAAAGTTGAGTTGTAGTGGCTGCAGTGATGAGCAGAGGCAGTTGAGTAAAGCAGGCAACCTTGGAGTGAATAGTTTATGAAGCGTTCAGGTTTTTGACAGTAGTACTTTTCTCTTGATTATAGATAAGAATAATTGTGTCTGCCGTGGTCGTGTTATCTCGTATCTTTGTGGTTTATTGCTGAACAACAAGCAAGCAAACAAATGGCAGACAATGAGTAGTCTCCTCTTGAAAAGTGTAAGGCTGGATGTTAATCACAGTGTGAACTTCAGCAGAGGTACTCAGAGACACTGGTGGGGGGTGGGTTATTTCGGTGGATACACGACCTGCTTTAGCTAAGATTTTTTTTTTTTGCTTCCCGTTAACACCAATTATTAAAATTATTCTCTTCTATAATGAAGTGTATTTGACTTGCAGGTGCCATGGTTAGGGGTTGTTTTCTCTGAGAAAGCAGTTAAGTGATTAGTAAGCATTTGAATGGTATATATGAGTAAGAAGAAATAGCTTATATGTGTATTTGTAAGGCTGCTAGTGAGCATCTAAAACCTATTTTCAGACCAGCTTGTTCTGAATTCATCAGTTATTTATTGGGAAATTATATAGGAAAACATTTCAAATGGAAATGCAGTGCCAATCTTTATTGAAATGGTTTCTGTAAATTTCTGTTTTCAGTTAAGAGATGTGTAACCTTGCAAAATTGGAAAATTTATTATAATCAAAGCAGCTGTTTTAAACTTGGCTAAGAGCAGTATCATTTCCTGATGTGTATTGGTAAAGAAGCACTTAGGATGTCTCTGATATTATGAATTCAAGGCAGTTGCCCTTACAGGAAGGCTTGTTCCACATCATCAGCTCAGGCCCTGTGATACTCTTACAGATAGTGTCTGACACAGATGAGAGCTTTGCTTTAAACAGCCTAAAAAGCAGTTTTCTGTTCAGGACTTGAGGAACTGCCTAGTATGCTCTTGTCTCATTTGGGTTATAAAATTGCACCAAAAATTCTGGGCATTTTGTTATTTTGCATGGAGGAGATGCAGAGTTTGCCAAGTAAATGATAAAACACTGAAGGACTTGCATATTTTGTCTAAATCCCTCTTTAAATCAAAGGTCCCAAATACACAAAGGAATGCAAATATACAGCTTAATCAAATAAATCATTAACAACTGTCTCATAATTAGCAAAATGCTTGACTTCTGTGATAAGCAGCCTGGGTTTATTCATATTTCATCTGTCAGAAAGCAATCAAAAGTTAATTACAAATGCATCAAATAATCAGGGCTTCTGATGAAGGAAGGGTCACTCCCAAGAGCTGTGAAAGCAATTATTGTGCTGGGGTTGTAGCACAGGGCCGGTGGTGGGCTGGGGGTGATTGAAATCCCAGATACAGTGGGGCCTCCTTTCCTTGCAGTACTCGAGCTGAACTGCACGCTCCTTTCTTTGGGTTCCTGAGCTGTGTAGTCAAGAGGCACAAACTACGAACTCCATGGTGATTTGATGCTGCTGCATGCAACCAGGGGAAGAGAGTGAACAGGGATCAGTAGCTCCTGCTCTTATTTCAGCTGGGAGAAACAGGTGGCTCGAGTGAAGGTGGCAAGAGCCAGTTCCAATACAAAGATGTGGCCAGGGTCTCCTGTACAAGTGCAGGTGAGCTGTGGAACCCCCACCAAAGAAGTTGTGCATGGTAAAGTTGAGATAAATTCAAGAAATGAGTTAATGGAAGAGATGTCTGTGAGGGGATGCTAAATTTATAGAAGCACCATCCAAGTCATGATGTCCCTAGGCCAAAAATAGTTGACAGCTGGAAGAGTTTTGCCTTCAAAGTGCTCGATTGCCTCTCTTGGAGTCAGGATATTGGCTCTCATGACCTTTATCTGATACAGCGCTGCTTTTCTGATGTTAAAGCTCTCTTCTCATTTTGCAGCTTGTACTGTCAGAGGAGTTTGGGTCACTTCTGTAGCCCAGCTTATGTAAGATTTATTATAAAAGCAATTCACTTAGGGGCCCCAGGGCTTGAAATACCTGTCCAGGAAGAAGGATGGAATTCACTATGATGTTTTTTTAAACAGACATGTTGTGATTTCACTTATTTTCTAACCATAACTTGTTGGCATCTTGCAGCCCTACCCACTCAATTGACCTGTTAAAATACATACTGAGTTTCTATCAAACTGTATGAACTTGGAATAGAATTTACAGCACGGAACAAAATTTACAGCACTTTTACACAGTTAAGTGGAAATTAGGATCTGAACGGTTTTGTACTGAAGAAAATTGCACTGAATTGCAGGACTATATTAAGCCTTTCCTGCAAAGGTCAAGCTGCATCCATGAATGTTCTTCAGAAGAATACAGTACAGAATCTGTACTGGTTTTCTTAGGCATTGCTTTATTTCCACCCCACTCCCCCTTTTTTTTAAGAGAGTAAAATAATCAATTTATGAGACCAGCAAGTCACTCACAGGTACCGTGGTATCCAACAGATCCAGGTTTGTTTTGTGTCTTAAGAAAAATTCACTTTAGAAATTGGAAGGCTTTGGTAATCTGTGCATATTTGGTTTAGAGGGTGAGCATTTGGGTCAGGGCCTTCGGTGCCTAAACAGAGCATGTCCTGCTTTCACATTGGGGTTGTTCAAGAACATCACTTGTTCTCTCTACAGGGTGTTGGAGTGCTTCCCATAAAGGTTAATTAAATCCTTCTCCCAGCACATCTGAGATGTGGCAGTAGCCCTGGTTGTAAGTTCTGAACCAGAGGACATGTAGGTTAAACAGGTCACGTAGTCACACACTAATTCTGTGGCAGGGCTAGCAGGTTTTGGCTCCCGAGATAACTACAAAGTTTTACATTCAGTGTTGAGCATCTTATACGTAAATGTTACAGAATGCAGTTAATAGTTACCTAAAACTGCTTTGGTGAACAATAGGACATTTCCCAGTTAAATACTCCAAGTGAGCCTGCAGGGACAAGGTTTCCTAAGATGCAGAACAAAACAGGAATTTGTTGTGTGTCTCCTATTTTAAAATGAATCCTATGAAGGAGCAAACATAGATGCTTTCCATCCCTTCTAGTTTACTCTCACCAAATGTTGTGGAGAGGGGATGCTGAAGGACATCATAACAATGCATCATCTTTTCCTGTTCTTTGTCTGTTTTCCTCTCATTTCTCATTACTCCAGTAAAGGAAAAAAACCTCTTCAGTTTACTGTATGCCTAAATGTTGTGCTATCTGAGTTTCAAAAACATCATAGAATCCCAGTATGTTTGGTGGTGCTTTCCATTTCCATCTCTGTAGAACAAAGCCATTTTGGGAGAGTCTTAACCTCTTTGTTTCTGTGGTAGAAAGGCCATCCAGCTCACCAGGCTCAGAGGCTGCTGCACGGAATTGCAGGTCTAGATTAAGCATTTTCTGCAAAATAATATTTACAATATCTGCATTCTCAGAAATAGGGATCTTTTGGTAAGAGAGAAGGTGGCAAATTTATTTAAGAATAGGTAAAAAATAGAAACAATTCATGCAGTGTATTACTATCATACATTTTCTCTGTTATTTATTCTAAAAATGTAATTAAATCATCCTTCTCTCTTTATTCAGTCTTGTAGCTTTTTACTTGTAAAAGTTTTTCATTCTCTTGATGTTTGCTCTTTTGTCTCACACTTGCCTTGCCCCATTTGCTCATATTCATTTTAGGGGTTGAAGATGCTCGTTGTATTGTCTGCTTTCTTATCAGATTAGCTTCCCAGATTGTTGCTGCAGGATACTTAAGGAAAGAGACTTTCATGTGAAATAGTTGGCAGATTGTGTCAGTTCCTGGTTGAGGGCGAAAGGACGTGATGTGTGTCTATTAGACATGATGTTTTGGGAGTGCAGAGGTGCCTTTGCCTGCTGACATCTTGTAGGTGTTTTGTGTGTTACTACTTGGATACAGCTGTGCTTTCAGGAATGTGCTTGGAGCCCACTGGAGCTTCACTCTCCATCCATGATTTGCTCGTGTCGTTGAACGTCTTGCATTCAACAGATAATAAAAGCATTCTTAAAGTGTTGCAATTTCATAACCTCCTCTCTGCCGACTTCTTCACCTCTCTACTTGTCTGCAGTCTCAAATCCACAATAGGTTTCAATGACCAATATGAGAGAAGGCCCACAGAATTTAATGAGGCTATTAACCAAGTTGAATCTATGTAATGGCTTAAATACATTTCTGAATGCAACCCTAGCAAAATAAAGGACTGTATTATGAGATCATTAAGAAGCAATTAACCTGTTGTTTTTCCTTCTGACCTTGAGACCTGTGATGGTGACAGCATGTTATTAATTCCTTACAGCTTAGCTTGAGACTCGTGCTGTCTGTGGTGTTGTCTTACGGCTCCGTTGTTACCTTGGCACATAAAAAAGAATCTCTAATTTGGCTTCATTGGAGCTATTCCAGATACTGATGGAAGTGAGGTTAGAACTTACTTGTCCAGGTGTAAGTTAATTGAAAGCCATGCTAGGAATAGCTCAATTCAGCCAAATTAGTACTCTAATAGAAGCTTGTCCATCAACCTTCACAGGAATTCTGTCCATAGTACCATTGGGACTGTGCTTGTTCTGAATACCTGATACAATTCTGATATGGCTGAACATCTTTAAGGAAAACAACCCTGCAAGTGCCACTTGTAATGAAGGAAATATGAGCTGCTTTGGACCAACCTATGATCACTATAAGACACTATTGATTTAAGTGAATTAAATGTTATTTAGGACTTGGGTGGGTAAGTTTAAGTTGTGGAAATGGATTTCCTATAATGCAGTCATAAGTTTATGTATATATTATAAATCTTAAGTATGCATGGCCACATTGAATTTTACGTGCTTAATTAATATTTTATATGGGATATATCCATAACCAAACAGAAAAATACTGTGTTCTGTGGATTGGAAAGAACCTGTGCATTCTAAGTTTTTGGTTGGTTTCTTTTATGAAGACATGTAGTCAGACATGGTTAAACACACAAGCCTCTAACTTTGTCTTGTGTATTTAAATTCATGTGAAAATGATTGTTTTGTTACATGTTTGATACATTCAAATTTAAGTGTGATCAGCATGGCTCTGTAGTGCTGTCACAGGGTGACACTTGCATTAGGTTATTTAACTGAGCTTTACGGTTACAGGCAAAGTACAGTATGTGTAACATAAAAATCATCTTGCCAATGAAATGCTAGACTTCAGCTAATCATTCTCTGACAATTTCAGGGATCATGAAGTGCTGAGATGTAAAAAGTCAAACGATACCCAGTCCTAGCTGTTCCAGTGA
Source organism: Atrichornis clamosus (assembly GCA_013400975.1). Taxonomy (NCBI): domain Eukaryota; kingdom Metazoa; phylum Chordata; class Aves; order Passeriformes; family Menuridae; genus Atrichornis; species Atrichornis clamosus. The sequence goes on along the minus strand of WBMZ01009099.1, from coordinate 37,231 downwards.
CATTAGTTGAAGCTGCGTGGCAGGCTTTCGGGTTTCACTACTCTCAGGGAACTCCTGATATCCTGTGGCTGTTCCGTTGCCATGTGAAGTTTACCAATAAGCTACAGAGTTAGCTAAGAGTTAAAGCCCAAAGCAGTGCCAGTAAAAGAGAAGGTTGGTTCCTGTCTGCAGGGGCTCACGGGGTGTGCGTTGATCCCAGCTGGGTACCACGTTCCTGCTGGGAGGCTCCTGCAGCACCGGTGCCTCTGCTTGGCATTGGGGCTGTGCACTGGGGCCACCTGGATGAGCAGCTCACAGGGTGAGCTACAGCTCATTAGGAAGGTAAACGAAGAAAAGACATTTCTTATTTCAAACTTGCAACTTTTGTGAGGCTTTCATGTGCACTTCTGTTTGGGGAATTTCCTTATCCATATGAATTCTTGTCACTTTGTCACGACAAACCAGTAGGTGCCACACTCTGTCTTTTTACTGATTGATTGGCAGTTAAGTCCAGCACGCTATATCCTTTATCTGTGCTCTTGTTTTCCTCCCTTCTTCTTCTTTTCAGTCTATTCTGAAATTGTTATCTTTTCCGGGCTGCTGCCTATTTTCCCTCCTGATCACATGATCTTATTTTGTAATTTCCTCTGCTGGTCAAACTGACAGGGTCTGCTGTCAGGCCACTCTTTTTAACATCTGGTTATAAGATTGTTGCTGAAATTGTAGTTACAGCAACTGTGAGATGTGGGGTGGTTAAACTTTATCTAAGTAGCATTGCTGCCTCCCCCTAAATCTTTAGCCATTTCTTCTATAAAACAAGCAAAAGTCAAAATACGATCCCTGAAGGACCCTTTTTCCCAGCCTCCAATTCCATAAGTTGCTTTTTAGCAAGCTCTTGTCCTCAAAAAGAATGGATTTCTGTTTCACATGCTGACCCCTATTTTTTTTCCACACCATTGATACATTTGTCTCTTTTGGCTCTCTAGTACTTGATTTATTCAAATATTATTTTTGTGGGAATTATTTTGGTCCACACTTGAGCTTGGATATTAAAACTCCTCAACCCACTGATAATCTATGCCCTCCACTGCAGCCACAGAATGATCTCTCCTCGTAGTTTAACCCCAGCCAGCCACTGAGATCCACATGGCTGCTCTCACTCCTTGCGCAGCAGGACAGGGGAAGGCAAAAGGCAGGGCAAGAGTGAGAACTTGAGTGTTTCGATGTGAGCAGTTTGGTAATTCAGATAAAATAGTACAATAATAATAATATAAATTGTAGTGAAAAGGAAAATAACAAAGAGAGAGAAATAAACCCCAGGAAAGACACCTGATGCCAAATGAAACAGCTGCTCCCCACCAAGTGACCGGTGCACATCCTGTGCCTGAGCAGAGGCTGCCTGGCCCACCTCCCCCAGCCCTGTGTGCTGAGCATGACCCCACGTGGTCTGGGCTGTCCCTTGGGTCACTTGGGGTCAGCTGTCCCGGCTGTGTCCCCTCCCAGCCCCTCACTGGTGGGGTGGGGAGAGAGACAGGAAAGGCCTTGGCTCTGTGTAAGCTCTGCTCAGCAGTGGCAAAACCATCCCCGTGTTACCAGCATGGATTCCAGCACAAATCCCAGAACTCAGCCCCATGTGACCCCCAGCTCCTGTGAAGAAAATTAACTCTACCCCAACAGAGTGCTTTGCTTAAAGAGATTCTCTGGGAATCTGCACACAGGCAGTGTCTATTCCACGTTGCCATATTCCATGGATCTTCAGGCCAGCTGGGGATCCGTGTTACGCAGTCTGTGTGTGTAAGGTCAAGGCCTCCTCTCAGATTTCTGATGCTTTCCTCTGTGCAGTCTCCGCTAGAACAGGGGATAGGACACAACATCTCCCCTTTGCCTGTACACCTTTATTGTCTGAGAGCCTCTCTTAGGTTATTCTCACTTCTCACACTGCAAATTTATGATTGTGCTAACTTTTACACCACAGCTCGTCTAGGAGTGATAGAAAACCCATTTCAAGCATCATCAGCCATAGCCAATCATGAGTCAAATGCTTTAGTGAAGTCAACAAACAAGAGATGATTACTGAAATATTTGAACATGACTGATCATGCTCTTGAGGTTTGTCCCTTGTGCCTCGTCCAAGTGTGTGTCACACCAATTCACATTGATATTCTGAGTTGTTTTTTTAATCTTTGAATCCTTTTCAGAATAACGACCTTGCTTTCATGCCATATCAATGAGATTGATTTGTAGTTATGTGTTTCTTCCAGGACTCTTTCTCAGGTCCTGGAATGTACATCGATCTCTTCCAGGAATCTGGCTGCCCTCCAGTTCCTCACAGCTTCATGAGCACAGAAAGCAACTTTGCTAGTGCTGATGTTCAAGAAGCTTTATTGGTGCATCATCCTGTCTTTGAACTTTTCCATTCTTCATTCCTTTGGCAGCCTGTGCTGCTTTGCACCGTAGCAGTGGTGGTTCTGTTTTACCCACTCGGTCGATACCATTCGTCTGTTCTTGCCCTTACATAGTTCCTGCCAATATTCTGTCTGCGATTCCTTGCTTTTCTTCTACCTGGATTCTGTCACCTTTGACTGGGTACCTGTGACAGGAGCTTTTCAGCAACACTGCAGTGACAGTGCTAAAAATATCTTGAGTCAACTGTTCTAATAATCTTGCAGTTATTGGTACACCTTTTGATCTCCTCATTGCAGTTATTTCAAAGTATTACTGAATTTGCGTGACTTATTCTCTATATGATCTTTTTGTATCCTAAATGACTCTAGTACCTTACCTGGGTGCCCTCTTGCTTTGTAATGTTCTAATGTCATGTGTTTCAAGAACATCAATAACACTTGTCTTAGTAAAATTGTGTCTGTTACTTTGTATTTGGATCTTGCTTTTCTTCAGTTTTAACAGCGCTTGAAGGCAGTTTTTACTGTCCGCAGCGTGTGTTCTGTTACGTACACAAAGTTGAAAATCAGCATATCAGGAACTTCTTTTCTCACTGCCTTCTGAATCTCGAGTGCAGCTATGAATCACAAACTGGAGCAGGCTTGGCAGTGTCAGGGTGTACGTGTTTTGCTTGGGCAGACTTGCAGTGCAGAATTCCACCAGCCTTTCATTTTATTGTTCTTTGATTCTTGCCTTTTTTTTTTCCTTCATCTTTCCCAACTTTGACATTCATCATGGTAAAAGATGAGAACTCTCCCTGTGAAAACATAACTGTTGAACTCTCTCATTCACTCATTCATAATGCAGAAGTAGCCATGTAGGTTATGATTCCCTGCAGTGGTATAAAATACCAGTTCTTTACTGATGCGCTTAAATTGTTTTGATGTGACTCAAGGCCACAATTCCCAATGTATCTGCTGTCTTTAATTGTAATTCTATTACAGGTAATGCAGTTAATGCACGTTTAAAAGTTGCACCCATCAGTGTGTTTTCTTACATTTGGTTGATTTTGATTTTTGCGCTCAATAGCCACTACAGCTGAATTTGGCCAAGTTGCTGCGTCATAAAAATGCTTTGTCAAAGTCTCACCCTTATCTTCCATCATCAACCTGCTGATTTCATACTTCAATGAGAGAAGGAGAGGATTGAGGGGAATCTCAGTGATTTCTGCTCTTATTTGAGTTATGAGGTACAGTAGTTCAGCCTGGCCTAGGAGAAAATTAATTTCCTTTGTGTTGGAAAAGGCAAAGAACTTGCTTCTGCTTCTGTTGTGGAACCAGAAGTTATTTTTCCTATTCGTAGGTCTGTTTGGGTTACAGGATTTCTCCTCCATGTTCCCAGCACTGTCGTACTCCAGAACAGGGATTTTTATTTTCTTCAGATCTTAGAAGTAAGCTGTGTTGTAAATACTTAAGAGAATGCAATTCTATCCATGATATCATAAGTCAAGCGTTTGGGCTGTGGTCTCATTAAAATGTACTGTGTTCAGTGTGGTGCTTCTCTCACAATCTTCTGGCTCTTGCACTCTCCATTTAAAACCAGAATATTCTACATGCAGGTTGCACAAATTGCATTTTAAATTTGAAATTTTAATTTTTAAATTTTGAGTTTACAATTTTAAACAGTAACTTTTCTAATAACAGCAATGGCAATAAAACTATGCCCTTAGTGTGTGAAAATTGAAAATACATTCTAAACATCTCAGATGTCTTAAAACGAGCTGAATTACATCTGAGAATAAATATTTTGGTTTGGGCTGTGTATATGAAAGATTAAGTTTAAAATAAATTATTTTGAGACCAACTTGATGCAGAGGAGATGATAGAAAATATTTTCAGACCATATTGATAGCTTTGCTGGTATTAGTATGTGTGTACAAATAAATGTATATAGGCGTCGACTTCAAAATCTGTTCTAGACATTGTTCTGCAGCCTTACAGTCATGGGTTTCTCAAAAATAAAATGTTCTTTCATGAGTGTAATTATTTTCCCTTGAAAAATATTTCTTTATCATCTGAGTGTGAGGGATAAGAGGTCTTAAGTACCTGAAATCTGGTCTCATTTTCATAGATTTTCTCTATCTGAATTGCCACTCTTCTGCATCAGAATGTATCCAGCATTCTGAGCGATAGACTAGGGTGTGAACCAGTGTAGGATTTGGCTTTCTCCAGGCATAAGGAGCATGAATGAGGAGAACTGAAAGAGATGGAAGAGCAGAGCATCCCTTTTCCCTGGTGTTGGCATCAGGGATTGCAGCGGGTCAAATGAAAAGTGCAATGGTGTGTCCTCGAGGAGGAGGTGCCATCTGGCTGACTTGGGATCCAGATGTCACATCCCTGACTAGTCAGAGAATGCAACAACTGTTTCAGGGTTTACTTGGGGGGAAATTCAGCTTGCACAGAGGAGGCAGATGTGAAGTAGACATAAAGGTTTTGGAAAGTAGTTAGAAAAGATTGGATATTCTGTTTTATACTCTGCAGAGATTTGTTCCACCTGGTTTACTGTTATTACGAATCTTGGGAATATCCTTGAAATGTCAAATAAGACAAAAATGTTTATGCCTTTTTACTCTATGTGTAAAGTGTTTGGATAAAGGCTCTTGAGCACTTTTTTTTTTAATGCAGCACCCCTTTCCATAGAACTGAAACCCCTGTAGTTACCCAACCACTACTTCAGCAGTGTGCCTTAATTTTAAAGAGTATTTACAACAGAAGTGTTCACTGAACCATTGATGTCAATGTAATAATGAATGTAACCAGGATGTAAGGACCAAAATTGGTATTAGTCACCAAGAAATCCCTTTTCTGGCTGAGGAGGAAGCTGTGTGGATTATGCAGAATTCATTGTGCATCTGAATGTGCTCTGCCTACAACAGAAAATGAGTTCATATTCAGTTAGGAAGTTGAAAAACTGGTGCTTAAATAATTACGTATCACTAACTGATGCGTTTTATGTACCCCGTGGTTCTGCTTCTGTACCAGAAATCAGACTGGTACAGCATTCACACCAGCTTCTGAAGTCCAGAAGAATTTCATTTCAGCAGTGGAAGGATCATGATGGCAGTTCTGAGGTAGCATTGCCTTCTAGAGGCAGAAGCGTGTCTTTGCCTGCAGGCAGCCTGGGGCTAAACCTGGAGGTATCCCACCATCGCTGTGATCGTTTTCAGAGATGTTCTTTCAAGTTCTTGCTTGTGTGTGCATCACACTCTGGGACCATCACTGACAGAACTGTTGATTCCACAATTTTTTACTTCCCCTGGATGCACAGCACTGCTTTCTGAGCCTCCACCCACGCGCAACATTTGATCCTTAAATGGACAGAAAACATCCCACACCTTCATTTCAGCTGCTGTCTGAGCTGGCAGTTGTGTTGTTCTGTGGGTTTTTCCTCATTGCAGTTGAGTCTAATTGCTGACTTGTGCATTCAAGTTGTATGGATTTTAAGCGGTCCGGGGCCTTATCCCTTGTGGGCCTAGGCCTGGCGTCTGATGGGCCGTGTGCTGTCCCGCGTGGTGCCCACCCTGCCCAGGAGCTCAGGGAGCTGTGTCTTTGGAAGGAGCTGCTGGGCAGACGTGGGGCCTGCGCTCTGGCAGGGAAACACGGCGGCTGTGGCATCGATCTCTTCGGCCTCCGAACCCAGGGCACTCCAGCACTGGGACACAATATCCAGATAAATTGCAGAGCTGTTTACAAACGTGTATTTTCAGGAAAGGGATGCTAATTTTTCTTTAATCAGATTTGACAGCCTACAGTTTAAAAAAAACCATTGTATTTTGCACACTTAGATCATAACACTCTAAACTTTTAATGATTAAAAATGCACGGTTTCCCAGCCTTCCTTTCTGTTGCCTCTGAGTCTTTCCCTTCTCCTTTTTTAGGGAATGCTTTTGTGAGAGCCTCCAGTAGGAGGCTCAGTACTAAAACAGTCAAGTCCTAAAACCCAAAAGGGGCTTTTAGAGTTTCTCTGCATTCTAGCAAGTACAGAAGATGGGAGCACATTTGATGCATTATGTGAAAACTGATGTTTGGGGTAGCAGCTTTTTGTCCAAGATTCCTGTTTTCAAAAGGGAGGTTGGTTTGTCTCTCTCAACCTGTAGGATTTTACAACTGCATGTTTATAATCTTTTTATATCAAAAAAAAAAAAGAACATTAGTAACTCAGGGTCCTGTGTTTTTGTCAGTTCATTGCTTCAACAATCTCCAGTTCTTATATGCGGAAGATGACAGGGCTTGAAGACTTTTCCTGATGTACATAACCAGCTCTATAAAATAAGAGTTCCTGTGACTCTTAACTCCTTATTCCCACATAAAGGTTGATGTACAGTCTTTTGTATTGGCTGGTACAACTGATGTAATCGTTTACAGAATAAGTGACATTAGGGAGTTACAGCTGGTAACTGGTGTGCTGCCTTTTCAAGAAGGGGAAAATTTCTCATGAAATACAGATTTTTGTTCAGTTTTGGATGCTAAGCCACGTATATGAAAAATCTGTTTGATTGAGTGATTCCTTCTTGGTTTGTTTTACAATGTAGTTTTCAAAAAACTAATTGGCTTGCCCTGTGACCTCTACTATCACAGCAAGAGGTATCCTTTACCTCTGACTGCGTATGAATCCCAGAGTCCTGGGTTTATTACCCCATACTGAGCAGTGTCAGTGTAAAAGTGGCTGCAAGATCATTATATGAAATTAGGTAGTGCGTATTTATTTCTAAAGTAATATGTAAACCAGTCCTTGCAGTGAAGAAAATGAAAAATAAAAGCAATGTACCAACTATGGGGGAACTTTGGATGTCTGACAGGTGTTGTTATACCAGTTGAATTGTTTACGTTAATTTTGTGTGTGATGAAGAGACACAAGTGAAATAATTTGGAACTCTTGACGTGTAGAAGCCAGCAGATGTACAAAACCAGCTTGTTACCATATGTTTCCAATGTCCTTTGGCATGTTTCATAGAAAGTTCAAATCCAGATCACATCCTCAAAAATAAATTTCAACTAAATGCTTTCCTGCTTATAAATACATGTCATTGTTTTGATACAGCAGTCGGTGAAATATGGGTGGATCCAGGGCGTCTGTCTGTATAGAACTGCTAGAAAGAAGGGGACCTGTGTTTATAACTGTGTGATTTTTATGTCTTTATATTTTTAAAGTGACCTAATCCCTCCAGAATTCCAGCCTCCTAGATGTGCTTGACCAGTCACTCACACTTCACTGCTCACTGGCCTGTATCTATCATGTTTATTATTCTTATCTCTTTCCCATGTCACTATTAGACTTTGGGTTTCAGTTCTAGCATTCATGGTGTACTGAGGGCATCGAAACACATCAAAACTCCTTTTCCTGTAAAAGGTTTTCATATTGTTTGTGCCTTTTGGAAGTTGGCAGCCGTTGATCTGCGGTACGGTAACAAGAATCACACATCTGTCTGCAGCACGTGGAGCTGGAACACGAAACTGCAGGGACTCAGCTTGAAAATCCAGCTCTGTCTTGGGAGCTTTGGAGTGCTCTCTTGATAGCCACCAAAAAATTACTGGGTTAGAATGTGACACCTCACGTAATACATACAGTGAGAGATACCAGGCCAAGCAGAGTTTTCATTATATTTAATACTAGATGTTAGTTGTGATATTGCCCTTTTCTGGTGGGTTTTTTTCCATTCTCGCTGATGGTGTATTTTTACAAAAACAAAGTCACGGGGTCATACTTCTGGCTCTGCTGAGCCTCTGTGATCAGTTTGCTTTTCTATAAAGCTCGTGTTGAAGCTATGTTGATGCTCCTGTGTGTCTCTGGGTAGGCAGGAAGAGAGGCCATTACTCAAATATTAGTCTGTTGTTGTTGGTTTTGTTGACGTGAAACCTTACAAGACACACTGCAAACAGGATTTTAGTGTTGCAGAAAGGAGACTAGTGGTGGCTTTTTCTATTCGCACAGTTGCCAACTTCATAGCACTAGTGAAAACTGCTTTATTTGATCTTTTCTTCTTTACTTTATTTGACATAAAGCAGAATAATTCCCATAACATAAGTACATGGTTAGAGGATTTCTTAAATGTTCATTTTGTACCATACATTTGCAGACCATTTGATAAGCTAATTGAAAGTGATAGTTTATGGGTTTGGATTTTGCTTTAAAATGGCAGTGACAGGAATAAATAACTTTTATGGATGTCTCTAGTGGCTAGAAGTTCTGAAGTGGAACTTGCACCTGAGCTTCCATCATTTCACCCACTGGTTGGTCTGTATTTTTCACGCTCTTTTGATTTGGATAGTTTTTTTAACAAATAGTTGAGCAAGAACATGAGCTATTCCCCTTCCTGTATGTGATTGCCAAAGATAAAACTGTAAGGAAGAAAGGGACACTCATGAATCTACTTGGAAGACAGGTGAGAAGCACAAGGACCAGTCTGTACGCTGGTTCCAACTCTGTGCCACGTTCTGTGCTTCCAGACGAGCACTTTCCCAGATTTCCCTGAAGCCCTTGGTGTCATTGAGAGCAACTCTGACAATAAAAAAATCCCTTAACTTCTGTAGCAGTGAAAAATCTTAAGGGAAAGTGGTAAACTTCCTAATCTCTCGAAACACACCTGCCTTCGGGGGACGTTGTGGTGATATTTAGGAATTTTCTTCTGAGTATTTGACCTGTGTCCCTCCTGGGGAAAAAACTTTGGTCAGAAAGCTGTGTGCCAGGAGAACATGGTTTATAGCCCCAGTTTGTGCTCCCAGGCAAGAAGCCTGTGAGAGGTCAGTGATCTGGGAGGTGGTTTCATGCTACTTCTATTTCATAGTTATTTTATGTAACTTCTTAGAAAATAACAACAGTGAGAGAGAGTCCAGCCTTTCTTAGTCCTCAGTGTGATGGTAGGAATCCGTGGCCATGTGCACGTGAGCACCAGGACTTGAGTAGAGGGGAAATGCAGGAGTCACAAGAGTTCAAAAGTGAGCTTCAAACTGATGTAGGAAAACGGGAAAGTTCCCATTGAGAATGTGACATGAAAGTTCTCATTAAGGGATGTCCTACCCTTAGAAGTCACAAAGGTTATAAAATTTTTGCTTTTTAGGGGTTTCTTTTAATACCTTTTTGGCTACTGCTGGGGGAAAAACAAATGTTGGGCAAGAGCAAAAAGACAAAATTCTGTGAGAGGAGCTGCTTTTGATATGGTGGCTTAGACTTTGCTTTCAGTTTTAAGATATTTAATAAACTCCTAGGCTGAGTTGTGACCAAGACAAATTAAATTATTTAGCTGAGTATATAACCAGCCAACCAGGTTAGCTTATTGTTACCCTTAGTGTTTAAAAGTTTGATTAGTCATGGTATTAATCTTTTCCTCTATTTCATTTAAATCAAACAACATTGAGGCTAACCTATTGCTGTATTAATTTGACCATTATTTGATTTTGATACTGAGCTTAAGATTTTAAGAACCTCCAGTATAATTAGCATTTACTAACATTACATCTAATTGCTTTCACGTGCCTTTGCCTAAGAATATTGTAGATACTGTGTCTTACAATGAATCCCTCCCTTTCCCCTCTTGTAGGGGAAAAAAACCAAACCAAAGGAGACTGTAGAACTGCAAAGAAAAATGTCAATTACTTAAGTCATTATTGAGCGTAAGGTCCCAGCTGGCTTTAGCCCCTGCAGCAATCCCTGAGCAGGACAGCTTTGTGCAGGGCCTCTGGAGCATTCCCAGTTTGTGCTTTACAGGGGGCTCAGCCTGAAGGAAACCTTTGGTGTCACTGAGGTGACAAAAGCACAAACAGCTGTGCTGCTTCAAGAACACCAGACCTTATTCCTGTCGGACAGAGCTCTTGGAGCAGTTGCAATTCCCTGTATCTCTGCCTCCTTCAGGGCCAGCTTAGCCCGACTGGAGTTGCTGGACGTTGCTGTTTAATCGTAAAAACTTCCCCGTGTGGCTCTGATGGAATAGAGGGTCTTCTGGCTCATAGCTTGTGAAACTTGCACTAGCAAATTCAAAGGGAGGTTGTGTAGGAGCAGGACACATGTAGTGGGATTCTTTGCTGGGAAGTGGGAACATATCCCTGGAAGAATTTACTTCTGAGGGATTTGCACACCCAATTCTGTTAATCTGTGAGGAAATCCATTCTCCATTCATTTCTCCTTTTTAACCCACTTATATTTTGAGTTACCACTACAATTTGTGGCAGTAAATTCCAACATTATATGCTGAATAAAATCTCCTTCACTTGTTTATTTAGAACCTGTCACTTGGCAAGGTTACAGTAAAATATTTTTATAAATATTGTATCATGCTATATTAAAAACTGCAAGTAGAGCTTTTCAAATGGAGATACCCAAAGTTAGATATCTAAATTCATCTTGGAAACCATTATATTTCTTTCAGAAATGCCTACATTTATGTTGAAAATTAGTGGGTCAAGTGTTCATTTCCATTTCTAAAATTACATGTAGCAAAACAAATGTACTTGAGCTTTATTCAGTGGAAAATTCATTTTCACTCTCTTCCTCACCAAAAAGAAGTATTATTTCTGAAGTTCGGTATGCTCATTTCTTATGCATTAATTATGATAATATAAAAAATATAAATGAAGCATTTAATTTAAATGATGCTTCATCTGTTAATGGTATTTCTGCCAATTTTCAATAGCTAATGCTAGTGTTAATGAAACTTGATTTCTGAGCAATTATGCAATGCATTTCATAGTGGCAAAATGATTAATTAGGACCCTTTGTTGGGAAGTAACAGCTAACACTGTGTGTGTGTGGGTTTAAAATTGCGATGAAATTCTGTAGTTTTATTCAATCCTCTGCTCCATTGCATTGTTGCTAATACAGCTCTGTGTCCTGAGACAGCAGGAAAGGACCATCACCTTTTCTGTGAGCTGCAGAAAGAGAAAAGAGAGCTTCCAGCAGGGAGGCAAAGGAGGGAACAGTGTCTGAGGATGCTTATCAGTACCTGCCATTTACAGCTCCTCAGTCTTGGATCCAGTGCACTCACATGGATGTAAGCTGACACTGGATTTTGTTTGTTGGGGGTAGGTGTGGGGGAGAGGAGAAGGGAGCAGGCGGGTACTGCAGAGAGGTGTTGTTCCATCACAGAAGTATTTTCACGTCTATTAGGAGCCTGCAAGGTGGAGTTGTAGACTGGCAATCTGTTGAGGCTTAACACTTGAGTAATTGTTCCTTCTTGTCCCAGATACCAATGTTTTATTTGACCTTTCAATTCCTTATATTCTCTTTTGAAAGTGCTACTTTCTCTAATGAAATGAGAAGAAATTGAATTCTTTTCCTCAAACATGTCATCCTCTTACTCATTTTCCTATTTAGGTCTTTAATCAATGGCCCAGAAGTCCGTCTGTCTGTCTTCTTTCCAATGCCTAACCTTTTTTCTTGCAGTTCCCTTTCACTCTCGTCTCACTGCAGCGTCCTGATTTCATGTCCTTCTGCGTGCCTTCCCTGGCAGCTGCCCAGTTTTCCTCCAGGGCTTCCCTACATTATCCTGTGTAGTCCAACGTTCGAGTGTGTTGTAGTTGGGGGGAGGGGGTTGTTTGGGTTTTTTGTTTGGTTTGTGATAGGGGTTTGTTTTCTTTCCTGACGTTTCCCTTTTACAACCAAATCTCAGCAGTAATTAAGTTACTCAGAGCATGTCCAGAGTCAGTATTTGTTTCAATGTACAGTTCATGTCTAGAAGCTGCCAAACCTCCAGCAGATTTGCTCAGTACCACGTTACCTGGTTGGAGGCAGTGCTGGATGGCACCTACACTTGGGAACGGTAAAGCCCTTCCTTGTGCCTCTTGTGATGGTAAGAGAAGAGTTTCCATTTGAGGAAAATCTCCCCGGCAGGGAGGCAGACTCTGAGCGAGGTGCTGGCACAGTTTGTTGGGATCCCGTAAATGCAGTGCAGCCATAACCAACCAGTTACTAACCGGTAGTTACTGGGGTTATTACACCCAAAGGAAACACAGGTGGCCTTCCTGTGTGTGTCAGTTGCTCCAGGTGGGAATTCCCTCTGTCCACCTCCCACTGCCATTTTCATTCCTGCTGTGCTTCCCAGGCGTTCAGTCACTGTCCTGTTGTGAGGACTCGTAAGACACAGGCTGCTCCTGGGGTTTGTCAGTCGTGTTTTTCACCTCATGCCTTCGGTTCCATTTTGTTTCCTATATTTGAGGTGCAGGGAGTGTTCTGTGTTTAGTGGGTGGTGCTTCCACAATCCACTGAACTTCTAAAATGCACGTGTAAAACGGACTTATGTGCATTATTTCTGGCTTTCTGGAAATACACTTCTACATTTCTGCTGTGCTCTGCGCTACCAATTATTTAATATACCATGAAATGTTGCAGGAAAACCTGATGCAAGCATTCTGTGAGCTCATTGCTAATGTATTCATTCTGAGATAGATTAATCTGTTCTACAAGCACTACAGGTCTTCCAAGGTAATTTGGCTTTTAGATTTAAGTCTAAACATTTAAAAAGGAAGTTTTCCCAATTGAGCTGATCTGAATATACAATAAGAGGCTCTGATTTCTGTACTGCTTTACTGCCTTAAAAGAAATTTCAGTTACACTTATGGTTATGAAATTTTATTCTTACCTACAGACGATAGTAAACATTCAGCAAAATCTTGAACGTTTGCTTTCATTTCTGAAGAACCCAGAAATCTTTCTCAGGTTGATGTCACTGAGTAGCTGACCATTCCAATTTGTAATTACATGAAGTCATGGTAGAACATCAATAGTGCTGAAGTATTCCACTGTGAGTACTGCTGAAGGGAGTTCCTCTGCTAAGACTGGCTTTATTAAGGAAATAAATAGTGTGTGTATATATAAGGAGCTATAGTCATGGAAGTATGTAACAGGAGCAAATTAATTCCATTTCCGTTCTTAAACAAGGTCTCAGTCAGAGGTGAGGCTGAAATGTGTTCTTTGACCTGCTGAATTTGTTTAAATTAAGTTTAAAGGGTAATTGATCAGGAAGATATAAAAAATCTTGTTTTACCTAGACTGTTTTTGAAGAGATGCTGATGAATTAGGAGTCAACTCAGCAAGACAACTGAAACACTCATCCACAGGGAATGTGCAGGGCTAGATTAGGGTTATGTTTTCCACTCGGTGCCAGGATGCTTGAGTGTTGGGTCTTTGTTGTTGCTGTCTGAAGTTACCTTCTGAAATCTGAAGTTACTGTCTTCTCTTGATCACCTTTGATTTTGCCAAAGTCCACTTGTGCTGTTGTATCTGTGTTCAGTCTTGATTTCTGTTCCATAAATAGCATACAAATGATGGGGTAGGACATGGTTTTTAGTAGAGGGGGGGGGTTGGATTCTGTAGTTGGAGTAGTTCCAGAACAGTAATACTTCTTTCGTTTGAAAATCTCCTTAGTCCGTTTATAAGCCTTGCAAAAATCACCATTTTATAATCCGTGCAACCTATGCTTTCATTGTCTGAGCTTTCCATCTAATATGCTTCTCTATGGAAGCAGTTGTGCTTCCCACAGTAAAGTGTATACATTTCCTGGCTCACCGAGGAAAAGAATTTAAATAAGAGCACATCCCAGACGTACAAAGACGAAAAGTCACGCGCCTGTCACGGTGTTCAGTTTGTGTATTGTAACTCAGTATGGGACGGCTTTGAGGAAACAGAGTGATGTGGTTGTCAGTCCAAATCAAGCAGCTGAGAGCCGGGGCCTGTGCTTGGAGCAGCCTCAGAACTGGAGAGCCTCGAGGCTGTGGAGGCTCCCGGTGTTACGGCGCTACCCACGGGCAGGTCTTTGCTGGAGGTAGGAAACCAGCTAAGCCCTGCAGTCAGGCAGCCTGGTGTGATTCATACCCAGCTTTTCTGGGTCACACTGAGATAAAGAGAACAGATTTTTTAAAATTTATTTTATTTTTTTTGAAGACTGGCATGAACAGAGTTTGTAGTGTTGATTTCTGTACTTGCTTAGATTATTGGTTTACGTGAGATTTCTCATTAAAATTCTATGCTTATAAAGAGAGTTTGGAGTCAATTGTCTTGCACTCTTCAATGTGTGAAATAGTGTACGGAAAAAACTCTCTTCTGTTTCGTAGTCGTTCAAAACATTGCAATAGTCTGGGGGTTTTTAATCATAGCTTCAACATACAAATTGCCTTATTAAATATTTCTTATAGTCCATCTTAAACTTTTGAGGAAGGGTTCTCAGCTGCAAGTGCAGGATGGAATAAATAAATACGTAAATATTTCTGCAAAAAAGTGACATTAGTTTTTTTGTAGAGTTATAAATCTGCCTTCAGCACTTTCTCCATCTTCTCTCATTTGTACCAGCCAAATTCAGCTTGTTAGGTACTATGATTTTATGAGAGCTTTCCTTTACAAGGTTCTGTTCCAGTGTTTTCCCTCCATAGACAAGACTGGTTTTTGGTGACCTCCTGAACCAGCAGTTCTGTTTTCTGAAGCAGAAAATTAAGTTTTCTGTTCTTTACTGTGAAGAAGCCAGTGTGTGTCTCACATTCACGCCAGGCTGTCCTGACGTACCAGCAGCACAGAATGTGGAAATAGGGTGTCCAGGCAGCTCGGACAGCAGAACACAATTTTCTAGCAGACTCTAGATCAGAAATGTCTCACAGGTTCTGATTCTTATTCGTACGAAGATATCTTCAAAGTGCTCCGGGAGTGCCAAGCGCTGTCCCATGGTTGAAGGTGTAGTTTATTCTCTTTGGCAGGAGCACCCAGCCCCTTGCACTGGGATTCCCACTTGGAGGAAATGCTTCCTCTTCAGAGCCCTGACAGTGGGTTTTTCAGATTACGCTGCTGTGGATGGTCAGTTTAACGTTTTGTCTTAGTGCTGTTGTGGTGCTTCTCTAGATTCTGAATCTGTATGGGCAGATCAGGATCACTTACTAAAATAGGGTAAAATACTGGATCCGTGCACAGTGATGTTTGTGTGGAATAGTTTTTCTCTGGGATACTTCCTGTAGCTGTACTGTCAACATGCCCAGTTAATGTCATTTATTTCTCCTGCTGAATGTTACTCAGCTGCTCCTGTAGCTTAGGTTGGAGTAACAGGTAGAGAATGGTGCTGTGCTCCCTGGGGTGGGGGTTTGCCAGGTGTAGTGTGTGTCCTGTGAAACGGGGTTACCTGTAAAATCTACTCGAGTGCACTGTGCCCCAGTTTGCTTCTTGGGAGGTGGCACAGCCCACAGCCTTGCTTGTGTGTCCCTTACCCGAGGTAAATAAGAGTGTGCAGCCCTGCCACATCACACGGAGCTCGGCAGTCATTCTTCGTGCCTTACCTTGTGTCACCTTAGGAGGGATTTCATCTGAAGGTTTTGTTTTCTATGTCGCTGTTCTTCCGCTGCAGTAAATTCGCTGTGACGTTCTTCTCCTCTGTTTGTGTGTTTGTGAAATGGAATATTGAAGCAACTTCATTTCGTTATGGGGAGACTTGGAAAAAGGAGTGTGGTGATAAAATTTCCTGGTGTTTGGTTACCGTAGTGAACAGTTAAGGCATCCCAGCAAGAGGGGGGTGGATGCAAACTTTAATGAAGTTTACAAGGTTCTGAAATTGTTTATGGAGAACAAAACTGTTTCTTACAGGCAGAAAAGATGAAATCTGCATTTTGAGGTGCTGACATATGGGGTAAAATAAACTGCCTCCAATGTCAAAATCATTTACTGCTTTACCCATTACATTTATTTTGAATGGCTTTACAGAAGTGAATTATTATATAAACTTCTTTAATGTCATCACTTGTGTTGCCTTATAATAAGTCTCAGAAAGGCCAAGTGACTTTCCCAAGGTCATACATAAAAAACTTGAGACAAGAGTCTCAGATTGTTCCTCTCATTCTGGACAAAAATCAAGGACTGTTGGTGCAAACTCTCGCTACAGAATAAAACATAGCTAAGAGGTGTGCATATTAAAAAATGTGAAGTCATATCATATTTTAACCATAAAATCTACCATAGCAGACTTGGTACACTCCTCTTGCCACGAAAATAAATGGATATGGGCAGAACAGATGGACAAAGACTCATTTGTTTCCTTCGTGTCCAGTCTCCCTCCTCCAACAGCATTAAACAGAATAGGATGAATCAAAGGTGTAATTTTGCTACTGTACTGCAATGTTAGTACAAAAATCAATTTCTTTTGCTTTGGAGATGCCGGGTGCCTTCTGAATATGATACTTAGTGACCCTGCAAAGATAGAGAAAAAAGTGAAAGGGATGTCAAGAGAAAATCCATCTTTAGAGGAAAAATCAATGTCTTTAATTCATTTCAATTTCTCATTTTACAAACTTCATTACATCCAATTCTATTATAAAAATCCACTCTCTCACTACAGCAAATAATTGGAAGAAGAAAGTTCAACTGGGTTAGATAATTAATTTATCCAAGTCTTCAAATGTTTCTGGTTTTTTTTCAATAAAATATAACAAAATTACAGAAGCTCACATTCTCAGTCCAGATACAGTGTTGTGCACAACAGATTTACCCAAATAAGTCATTCTTGTCTGTAGTTTCTATAAATTCATCCTAAACTAGTTCATCACCACCAAAACACAGCAATTTAAGTGTTAGCAGGAGTTTATGGAGGTATAATACACTTACAGTTCCTAATCAGTTCCTCTGTTGGAATAATGCTGCACCTCGGGAAGCAGGCATGGCCTGCTGCTTATGTGGCCCAGCAAAATAGGAAGTAAAATAATCTTGATTTTTGAAATTGAGTATGTAAATACTGCCTTTGTTTTGTTGCCATGCATTTAATAGGAGTCCTGGCTACATCTGTTATTTTACTTTCCTGCAATGAAATGTCCACGGTTGTCCCATCCATATCCAATTACTCTATTCCCAGGAGATAATACCAAGTTATTTGGTGTGCCTGCTGCTCCGAAAGCTGGGAGCACAATCCCCTCGGGTGCCTTCCTGCTCCTGGCAGTGGGAGCAGCCCTGGTCAGTTGTGTGGGTGTGGGAGGATGGATGGAGCTCCCTCTGCACCTCCAGCCTGGATCCGCTCCCGGTGGGTTCCTTGGCACCAGAGCTCTGGGGAGGATTGCCCACCTCCTGTTACCATTTTGATGGAGAGCAATAGGCAATGGCCCCTTTTCCATAACAGATGTTCTTGGCATTTCCCTGCAGCGTTGCATGTGCGTTACATTCTTACCTACCTGGCTAAGAGGGAAATAAATAAGCTCCCTCAGAAATGCAGGAGGAGTTAAAATAAAAGGGAAAATCTGGTGGTCGCTGTGCTTCTGGGAAGGGCTAAATTTCAGTGATCACAGAATATTGAAAACAGTGTCTGCAACCCTCAGAGACAGTGGTGCAGAAGCAGGGACAGAGAGGCAGCTGAGGTCCTTTAGATCCTTCCTGTTATCCCCGTTGTTGCTGTAATTCTCAGGAGAGAGCTGGTTTCTGCTGGCCTGGCTTATGTCACAGGGGATTGCAGTGCAGTGCTTCGGGAGTCCAGTGAAGGATTCCTGGTTTTAAAGGAGAAATCTTGTATCTAATCTCTGTCTAAAATTCTTGTTTCGCTTTATGACACGTGGTTTGCTGTCTGCTCTCAGAGCACACAAGTTTCAGGGTGGGAGTTTTAAAAAAAATAACCTTTTTCTGAGCAAGGAAATACTATTGCTGTTGCCAAAGCACAGGTCAGAGGCAGAAGCCTTTGGCCACTGCAGTTAGGTTTGTTGACTTTCGAGGTGGAGCCTACTCTGTTTGCAGTCTAAGGTTTTGAATATTTTGTAAGTTCTTCTCTATGTTCTGTTTTAATTCTTTAGTGTTTTGCTGATAATCCCTCTTTTATCCTCCCTTTAGATATTAGCATCTTCAGGCATTACAGTGGGCAATTAAGACAGCTTGGTACTTCAGTAAAAAAGGTTGGAGTCTTATTGCCAGGGAGGCAGTGTAGGACTGATTACAATTAGACTGAAGATGGTCAGTGGATCTTTGATTTATTTATGGAGATCTATCTATAAGGGAAATAAAGATGTGTGAAGAAATATGGGGAGTTGATATCTCTCTGCATCTCAGGTGAGACAAGCAGGAGGGCATGAGCAGGGCAGGCTCCTATTGATTTGACGGGAGAAAGAAAAGCCTTCCACCTCAGAAGGAGGTAGATATTGGATTATACCGATAATAACAGCGGTGTTAAAAGCACTGCAGAGTGATCTGAGTGCTGTCCCAGCTTCTGGCAGGTTGGCCCATTTTAGGGTGTTCGTTATCCAGTGCTCGGGGATGTGTCAGTCTTGTGTCACTGCCGTGTTCCTCGGTGAACAAGCAACTCATCCCTTGAATCCCATCCTTGGAGAGCAGTTCGGTGGAAATGAAAAGTGAACTTATTTCAAAATCCTTACTGTGTGCTGAGAATGATTTGGTGGCCTCCAAGTGCCGAGTGCAAGGTGGGCACGTGTAGGAGGAACTCCACGGAGAGAAAGCCCCCCAGAGGAATTTCTGGAGGAAAGCAGCACTTATTTCTGCCCCCTTGGGAAATGCTGACCAACCAATGGAATTGCAAACCAGAAGTTTTCCATGTGATGTCAGTGTCACTTTTCCTCTTCTCCTGTTTCCTCTCAGCTCAGAAATGGGTAACACCTTCTCTCCTGCAGAAACATTCCAGCAGCAGCCCAGAGGAGATCAGGCACGGCCAGTGGCACCCACGGGGAGTGTTCTCCCAGCCCACAGGCTCCGCAGTCAGGGTGAAGGTGCCAAGGGGGAATGTGGGCAGCAGGGCAGGCCCAAGGACACAGTTTGTGAGCAGGGCAGCGGAGGGTGGAGGTGTGTCCCGGTGGCACAGCAGCTGCAGGTGTTAGAGGTTCTGGAATGAGGGCAAGGGGAGGAGACTGTCACCATAAAGCTTTGCCTCCGTTGGAGACCCAGCTCCAAGGTGTGACAGCAGAGTCTGGCTTGTGACTGCACTTCCGAAAGAGCAAACTTGCATTTTGGTCACAAACTGAACCCGTTTGGTTGTGAGATCCGTGCCTGGGAATATCCAGTGACAAGCGGTGCTTGACATGCGAGGTAAAAAGGCAAAATAGAATAGAGAAGGCCTGGGACAAGAGGAGGACACAGAACAGATTGGCAGTTTTGAGTCTTCAATCTCCTTCCAGCAGCAGGATTGTCTGCAGTCTATTTATCTTTAGCCAAGATTATGGCTTTAATTCACAGTAGCGCTTCAGATGAAATCTCTCAGATGGATACAGTTGCTGAAATGTTAGTACACTTGTACATGCTATATTCATTCCAGAGCCCTGAGAACAAGAGCGGGGGAAATAGGGAAGAATACTTGGAGGATAGGATGCTGGGGGAAGTGAAGCATCTTAGTCATTCTTGTTAACATAACAGCTACTTGTCTTGAAATTATATTGGCTTGTGTAATGTTTGCAGCTAGACAAAGATGATTTCAGTGATAACACAGCTCATCCTTAGCCAAAAAGTTGTCTCATTTCCCTTTCTTTTTAAAGTATAATAAATATGAATGTACAATTCAAACTCTTCAAAGGTCTGCAGACATAATTACCTGGTGCTTTAATCGCTGGGGGTTTCAGTTCCAGTTTCCTTGCTGACTGACTAGATGCAGTTGCTATACTTTTGCCATAAGCTGCAGCCATGTTTTTTTCCTGTCAGATTAATTTAGAAGCAGAAAATTGAGGCTGAGTATGGAAATGCTGCACCTTTATAAGGTTAAACATCGGCAGCTGCAATTCCCTGGCCGTACCAAAGGCTCTGTGACTGTCTAAAATAAGGTATTTCCAAGGTTTTCACAAGCTACTAACACTTTACCTAGTGTTTCCGTGTTAGAGGGAACACTGCATCTGAAATTAGTAATTCATTTTGTCATTACAACAAACGGCAGGAATCTGTAAAAAAACCCCAAACCAACAAAGAAGTGAGAAGTCTGCTCTGTGCTATGGAATGACTTGGCACAATGCCTGGCTCAGCTAAGTCTGTTTTTATTGTCTAGGTGGCGTTTTGTGCGTTCATTTTGAGTTTTTGTGAAGTCTGTCCATATAAAAGCCAAATACCAATGATAATAAGATTGAAGCAGTACTTCAAAAATGTAGTCTTTAAGTTTCTAGTATCGTTGTCAGTCTTTCTGCATTGGAAATAAGCTTTGGAATCTTCAGATCTCAGTGGCCAATTCTGTGTCAAAGTGTGGCCGTCAGAGCTAGATGTGGGGGGATAACCAGTCTTCCTTAGATGAAGGAACACCTTGTTTAAGGAAAAAGGGATTGCAGTGGTAGGGTACAAAGTTTCTGGACAAGAAATTGGCCAGAATTTTTGGCCAAAAAAGGGTCTTCTAAAAAAAATCTCCTGCAATTTGTTTGGACATGCTTTGCTTAACAAAAAGGACACCTGGGTTTGTCTGTTGAGTAGCCAGCCAGAATTAATTGCCAGAAAACTCTCCATAGAGTGCCACACGTCTCTTTGCCCCAGCCACTGGTGGAGGATGTATTCCATGGGATATGTACCTTGAGCAGAAACACAAGAAGAGCTGCTCACTTTCTCTCCTCTGGTACCTTGAAAAGTCAAAGCACAGGAATTTATTTTAGCACATTCAGGCTCTCGGAATGCCCTTAGCAGTGAAAAAGAAACGTACAACAGCTTGGGAGTTGAAATACTGTGTTAATGATACGACAATAATAGTATTGTAAGGGCTCTTGTACTCAGGAGCAATGTTATTTTACTTAGCATTCCTCTTGCCACGTGTTCCCTGACCTGTTACATCCTGCTGTAATATCTGAGGAGGTGATGGGAAGGTTGGTTTGTGCACGTATTTTGCTTGCACTGGACTCATGTATTATGGGCTGCAGCTTCAGTCCTCAGCTGTCGGGGATGCAGAAGAGGAGCAGTCTTTAGCCCATTATGGTCACAGAGTGCCTGAGGTTGTGCCACCACCACCTCCGTGACTCAACAGCTCACACCCCCAACAGGCTCCTGGCCCTTTTTAGTGCTGTATTAGTAACCTTCATATTTTGTATTTTGGTATCTTTAAAGCTGGCCCCAACATGCTTAAATAAAGACAAGTTGTTCGAAATTCAGCAAGAGGACAGGGCAAGGAAGACGTTTTCTGTTGGGGAGGTATCTCTGCTGGTGGCATCCCTCCTACCTGTTCAAAAGCAAACCTTGAGGGGACTGATCAGTCCCAGCCACTCTGAATGAGGGACAGCATTTTAAGAGCAGCTGCAGAGGAGGAACAACAGGAGCTGCTGTCGTGGGGGTATTTTCTCACTGAACTTGGAGAAGTTGTGCTGATTTAACGACTGCTGACCTGGCCACACAGGGACGACTAACGCCCTGCATTTCCTGGTTCCCGTCTGGCCAAGCTCTGAGAGACATCACGGAGGGGTTGGGCTTTGCAGTTTGCTGGGGGTGTGGTCCTTAGAACCTCAAATGAAAACACCAGGGCTTCCTGCTGTCAGGAGGGTTTGCAGTGTGTGCGTGTTTCTCTAAGAGAACATCTGGGTGGATAATGCAAAATTTATATTTAACTCATCTGCACTTAGGAGCAAGTTTAGGACAGAGAAAAGAGAGGACTAGACTGGGTTCATGGAGGGAGTAGAAAGCATAAAAGAGCCTTTTGCTGTTTTTTCCTTGCTCTTTGTAAAGCCTTGACTCCAGGGAAATTCTGCTTTCCTGGAGAAATCATTCCTGTAAATGACTTTCTCCACCAGAGAAGCTAAAAAGCACAGAGAAAGTTAGTTTTATCCCATTCTCTCAGCCTTGCTGGCTGGTTGGGTGTGATATGAAGTGTGGGAGCAATTTCCTGTCCTCTTTCCATCCCGTGAGGGAGCTCTGGGAATGAAGCAGCCAAGACACACACCCCCAGGCTTGCTGGAGCAGGGAGCACCAGCTCCTTGGACACCCTGTTCCCAGAAAAAGCAGTGCCAGAAAGGCAGCGTGATGTTTTCAGCTGCTGTTGAGTCACTTGTTGTCTTCTATGAAAACAACTGAGAACTGCAGAAAAGTCAGTGGCTCTAAAATGGCCAGGCTGATGAAAGGCTTGAGAGTCCAGAGGAATCACTGCCCTGCAGGCCAAGGCTTCTCTGCAGTCTCCAGCCTGCTTGAACGCAGGCATGTTCACCATCAGGAAGTAGAACATGACTATTTCCTACCCTGGTGTTTTGCAGTGCAGCAGCCCCACTTCCAGCGCACAACACAAAATCCATGACTTTTTAATTAACGCTGCCAGTCCGTTTTCTTCCCTTTCAGAAGTAGTTCTGCAGAAAACAAGCCCACTGACCACCTTGGGAGAGAAAGCTGGTTTCCGTGATCTCCCAGGGAGAGCAGAAGTGTGTAGCATCATCTGCGTGATCTTTATTTCCTCTTTAATTCCTGATATGGTCTTAATTGTCTCTATTGGGCAGTATCAGATGAGAGCTTTTGTGATGTCAGCTTTGTCGGGCTTTAGGGGTTAAGTAACAGTTGTGTGTAACCAACCAGAGCTCCCTCGGTGTTAGCGCACAGCTCAGGGGGATGTGGAGCGGGGAGCCCAGCAGAGGCCTGGGGAGGGTTCCTGGTGCCTCAGCTGACCGAGAGCTGCTGGCAGGGCGTGCGAGGAGAGGGGAGGTGAGAGCTGCTTTTCCAGGCTGTTGGGATGCAGAGGATGCAGCGGGTGTGGGACAGAGGACAGGCACCATCCCTTGCGGCATCCCCAGCGCTGGGCTCAGGTGAGAGCCCAGCACTGTTTGATCCAGCCCTTCTGTCTTCGGAGTTTCAACAACTCTGCCACAGTCCCACCCCATCCTCGCAGCGCTCACACACACACCAGTCCCTCTGTGTCTCCTCTAGCACAGGGTATTTGTTCTGTTTGGTTTTAAATCCAACCTCAGGCAATCAGCTTTTATTTATCTCCTTATTTCCTGGGACAAATATACAGGCAAGTCCCCAAAGTTCAAGCAAGAACAGTACACAAGGGATAAGTAGTATCTGGAAGCAAAAATAGGTTTTACATGAATTTTATTATCTACTACTGATAAAGACTTATATTTTTTTTTTTTTTTTGTCAAAAAGAAAACTTCTAAAAGTTCATGAGAGAACTTGTATAAGCACGGTTTTCTCAAATGCTTCAGTTGTGGACTCACAGAAAATAACACAAAACACCTTTCAAATAGAACTGCTGGCCTTGTAACATCCTTTTAAGATGTGAAGGCAGGCCTGATGTCAGGCTGCTTAGCTGTGTTCTTTAGTAGAGAGGCAGCTGTAGAGCTTCCCAAGTGGTACCAGGTTAACTTGGGGGGAAACGTACGTCAGTTGTTTATTTTAAAAGTTCAACAGCATTGGGATTCATGGAAATGCAAGTCTGTCCTCTTGTACCAATGAGCTTCGACAATGAGAGTGTCATTTGTTAGCGCTCTGGTGATTTTTTTTAATATCAAACTGCCTTCAATCATCTGCCATACTTTGCTTTGTCATGTGGTAACGGGGAGAGGCCAGGGCAGGTCGGTGAAAGGGTCTGAGCTGAGAAAGCTGCAGCTCTGCCAGGCTGAGAGCAGCTGGGAGCACGCGGGCTGTGCTGCTGAGGGACGGACACTGGGCAGACACAGAGGCAAACAAGAACAGGGTGAGGAGGAGCACCCAGGCAGCTGGGGCTAGGAGGGAATGAGAAGCTTGCAGGATGAAGTGAGGAGCTGCTGTTGAATACTTACTGAGCAGTTCATCCTCCTTCGGGATGCTCAGTAGTGGCAGGGAGGTGGTGGTTCCTGCTTCCTGAGGGGGGTCATGAGTTCCTGCCCTGGGCTTTTTACAGCTCCAGGACTTCTTAACCCTCTGCCTCCTTAGCTAGGAATAAATTTCTTCACTTGGGATTGATTTTGACCCAAGAAAAAGAGTCTAGATTTAATTAAGTTATCAATCTGTTGGCTCTTCTCAACAACCAGCAGTGTGTCTTGATTTCCTTGTTCATTTAGAGGGTTGGCTTTGCGTAACAACTTCCTGTGCTGAGATCAAACTGGCTACTGAGTATGGCTGGGGTAAGAACAGGGGCTGGCACTGCGGGAAGGAGCATTAAATGAAGCCCTAGACTGTGCTTTAGTGACAGAAATGCTACAACAACTCTCCCTCACAGCAACTACTGGAGTACAGGCAGAGTGCCCGAAGGCTGCTGCTCCTGTTGGCACACCTGGCAGGCTTTGAACTGCAGACACACTGAGAAAAAAATCCCACAACACTGAAGACTTCTTCTCGGTGGTGTTCATGCTTTTTATTAATAATGTGGTGACAAGGCATTAGTTACAAATGTTTGATACAGGTCACCTGGATGTCGGCGGTGTAAGGACAGTAACACCCCCCAAAGCAGGTCACGAGGCCACGTCCCCTCACCTGCTGCCTCTGGAGCCCCAAGAGGCCCAGCAGAGCCTGGTACATGTACTAAGATCTTGGTGCAAACATACTGGATGGAACTGAAGTTGGAGAAAAAAGGTAATTTTTCTTCCAGCCTTTTTTTCATTTTAACAGATAGTGAAGTTAGAGCAGGTGGAATAGTGATGTGTAAAACTTAATTCATGAGTGCTGTAGGTTTCATGGGGTTTCTTAACCAACTGCCCCATCCTGCTGAGCTTAGAAACAGAGCAGCCCCCAAGGGGAAAGGCAGCTGATGGTTGTTTCTGCCGCCCACACTGGGCTAGGTCAGGGCACTGCTGTGCAAAACAGGGTAATGAATGACATGGAGCAGCAGCCCAGAGTCTGGAGCCATCCCATAATGGCAGTCAGTGACACAAGTGAAATTCTGGTGTTTGAGGGAGCCCTTTCCCCTCAGCAAATGCAGAGGGCCGTATCAAAGGATCTACTGAACTGCCAGGCAAAGACATCTCGAGTAGTAAGTGTAGCCTGGGTGGGGAAACTTCACAACATGGCAAAAAGGCAAGTTAGACTAATTGTTTTGAAGACTCTAAGTGAATTTCAGATTCTAAAGGATTTAGAGAAGATTTTTGTTTTGCTTTAGTACATTGTGGAAGTCTGGACTGACAGCATTTGCCTTCATTGCACACCTGGAGTGCAGCCCTTCACCACGTCACCAGCACAGTCCTGCATTTAGAAGAAAGTAACTGAAATCCCTGCAGTGGCTTTGCAAACGTCTCCCCATTCCTAACATTCAAGGTATGTGTGTTTCACACACTGATCTCAGAAT
Source organism: Atrichornis clamosus (assembly GCA_013400975.1). NCBI lineage: Eukaryota > Metazoa > Chordata > Aves > Passeriformes > Menuridae > Atrichornis > Atrichornis clamosus. Next base: position 11,733 of record WBMZ01009099.1, on the reverse strand, counting down.
CATGATTTATTTCAAAGTTGTTCTTTCCTGAGCAGTTAGGAAAGGTTTTTATTGTTAATGTCTGATTAACAAATGTGACAGTCAGGAGATTTACTGGGGCTCCCACAAGAGAGCAGGGAGCAGAACACAGATTGCTGTTAATGTTTCCAAAGGGCTGTCATTACTGCTGGGTTGCAGTCAGTGCTTTTTTTAATTCCATTATTACATCCATGTTGTCACCACACTTCGTGCTTCATCAAACATTTTCAAATTGACATTGCCAAGGCTGGGCCTTGGCCGAGGGCAGGTCTGTGGACATTCCAGTGCCAAGCCAGGTTTAGGGCCCAGCCTCTGAGCTCACCTAAGCAGCCCAGCTGACCTGGGCACGGGGTCCCGGTGCCTGTCAGGGACCTGGCCCAGCAGCACCACTTTTAAAAACCTGGGTGGCCAAAAGACACGCTGGGCAAGGCTGGCCACTCTCATCCCTGCTGAAGGAGCCCCTAAAGCCTGGGGAGGGTGGGACGGCGTTGGGCAGGATGGCACACGGCTCCTCCTTCCCAGCTACAGCACGGTCCCAGCGTGTGCAGAGACACAAGAGTTTGGCACTGCAACACAATCAGCATTTTTTTAACTGTGTGCTTCTAATTAATCCAACAGCAGTTTCAAATAATTTATGCAAGTGTTATCTTACAGATTTAGAGAAAAGCAAAACATTAACGTATGTAATTATTAAATAAGTGGGGGGAAAGAAGTGAAATCATCAGAAATTCAAGACAGGAACACACAAAAAAGGAAAAATATTAGACTATTTCTCTGCCTCTGAATTCACTCATGACTTGCACAGGATGGATTCTCTTCTTTGCAGAACCTTTTCTGACTGCAGCATAGATTTCTTCTGGCTTTTCCCTTTTAATTAGGGGCTTCTTCTCAGGGGCCTTCATTCTCCACATCACAACTGGATGTCGTGGGCCAGTAGGACTCTGAATCTTGATAATCTTTGTGGATGCAATATAGGACATCTTCACTGTCTGCACCACAGAATTCATTAAATTTTTGGCAGCCTGAATTAATGAAGTGACGCTGTCCAACTGTAATGAGAAACAGAAACATCAGCCTCGGAAGTCAGCGTGCTTTTAATCACAGCACGCACAAGAACAAACAACAGTTAAAACCTAAGACTACCAGAGACAGAATTTCCTGATTTTCCCTTGGTGTGTTTGATCACTGTGCTCACGTTCCACTGCTCAGATTTAAAGTGCTATACAGAAGTTAATGCTGATGGAATATACAAATACTTTTGTAGGTAATGTTAATTTTTTTCTTTAACGTGAATTCATGTTGTTTGTCTGCAGGGTCTCATTGGAATTACCACCGATGGGTAATGAAACCAACTCAAAGAAGAAGCTGTGAAAATGCAGCCCGTTACTTCCTTTGTTTCAGCACCAGGTAAGGTCTCCAGCTGCTCCTGTCACACTCCAGGCTCCCACACACACTCCTGAGCAATGCTGGGATACTGTGAAGTGTCTGGCTCTGTCAGAGCTGCTGAACCTGTTCTCAGCAGCCAGGATTTGTAAGGGTGATTAAAAGCAGGAGAACCCACAGAAATCACAGTGACTGTGGGGCCTCTCCAGCTGTTTGGGGAGTGCACCGAGAGGCAGAATGCAGACCCAACTCATCCCCATCACCTCCTGCCACCTTCCCCAGCATTCGGCACAGCCACAGCAGTGTCACAGCACAGAACCCTCCATCACTGCTCATGGACACGGAAGAGTAACACAAAGGAAGCTCACTGGTTTGGATACAGAAATGGCAGCATTATCTACAGAACTGGAGAGCCTTCAGACTCCACCTTCTCAGTATCCCGTGTGTTGAACCACTTGTGTCCTGTGGAAGCACTGAGGCCAGTTCTCTGAAGGGCCACGGGTTTAGTGGCAGTGATCCTGCACTTTGCCGTGCAGCCCAGCTCCAGAGTCGTGGGCACGGTACAGATGTGCAAACTGAGTTATTAGGAAAGGTTCAAGGGCTTCTCCCCTTTGGGTCAGTGAGGAGAGTGTGTTACTGTCTGTCTTCATTCTACGGTGGAACACTTGTTGATGGTGTAACAGGAATGCAGATAAAGCAGAAAGAAATGCAGCTAAGGGGCTGGATTTAGGTGCAATTTGGGAACACTTCTGAACTGGCAGAAAAACCTTCCAGTTAATACAAAACTTACTGCTGCTCTTGGAAAACGCAAAAAAAAAAAAAAAAAGAGTTAGATGCCTGGTTGAATGCACACGTATGTGTGATGGCAAACTGAAATGATCTCAATTATCCAAAAAAAAGGTGTAAAATTTACCAGATGGTCTCTAAAGTTCATTCCCTGCTGCAGCGTGTGAGCTTTCTAGAAAGGGCTGCCAGTCGGTACCAGCCATGCAGTGTTTGCAGGGCACTGCTGCCATTAAAGGGTCAGGAGGGGTATTTGGGGCCTGTGCTTTATTACCTGCATTAGGGAGCCAGGCTGCCCAGCCCCTCAGCAGCCTTGGCCCTACAGCACAGCTTGTCATAGGCTTTCACATGGAGTTGAAAGCACCTGCTGACCCCCAAGCCTCGTATCAAATACTGCTTTTAAACCCCCCGTTTTCCAAAGTTCAGGCTGTCGGGAAGGTTTTGCTCAGAGGCCCTGTCCTTGCGCTCCCACTCCGGCTGCACATCCCCTGTCCAGGGAGGCTGCCTGGTGCTGCAGCTGCAGCTCAGTGGCAGCTGAACGGAGGGCCTGGCCACACTTCACAGTGCCCAGGACTGGCACGGTGTCTGTCCTCGCTGAGGAGGAGACGCGCAGAGGTTCTGAGGGTGTTTTCTCTTCCCTGTGCTAACCAGAGATTAGTTACACACGGACACACCTGTGTGCACACACACAGCGTTTTAATTATCTGTTGTTTTCCAGAACAGCTGACAGCACCGCAATTCCTACAGCTTCTTAAAAGCTTTGAATGACGTTTTGGGTTTTTTCTTTTTTCTTCCCCCTGGTGATCAATACATACACAGTCACTTTGCTAGCACTGGCAGTGCAGTAACACCACTACGAAGCTGCTGGGACAAAGGAAAAGATGGTTTTGGTTCTGTGGCAGGTGGTAGATGGGCTTAAGAGGCAGTCTTTTCCCTGAAGGTTCCCCGTGACTTCAGTGTCTGTAATTGCTCCACCTTTTTAAAGTTGCCAGGCAATAGAGGCACATGAGGTGGATGGCAGGCTGGGCAGCAAAAATATACCTGTTTGCACAGAAGGGAGAAGGCTTCTGGAAGAAATTGGTAGCATCCAGGCAGGATAAAGGTTGTCACAAAACTTCAGCTGTTTTTAATGGTGACTTTAGTGTGTACTGTGGGGCGTGGATAATGTTCAGGTGAGCAGTGGAACTTAGGGGGCCTTTCCTCTCCTGTGGACACTGAACGGTGACCTCCTCGTTCCGCCCCTCGACTGGGCAGCAGTCCACGGCTCCTTCAGCCCAGCACTGGGATCAGGGAAACTGTCTTTTTATTTTTCTGGAATTACAATCATAGATGTCTACTACGAACAGCAAATACACTTCATGGGTTCCTAATTGTGATGAGGTTGTAACTGGAAACCAGTACACAGCAGTGGCAGCCTCAGTCTGACACAGGCCCTGGAAGGGGACACCTGTCAACTCCAGCATTTTAAATGCTAAAGACCCAAACCCTGACTTCCAAACCCAACTGCAGAGCTGTTCCGAGTGGCCGAATCCCACTGCCCCCTGCCATGCCAGAGGAACCAAACCTCTGCCGTGCTGTTTAAGCCCTACAAAAGGCACGCTGGGCCACAAGCAGCCCTACAGCGACCTGCCCCAGAGCTGTGGGAAATAGCTGTGTGTGTGTCCCTGCTGCAGGACCGGCGGCCCACAGCCCACGCAGGGTGTTTGACCTGGGGCTGGGCTGTGTCAGGATAGGCAGCGATCACCAGGAATTCTATTTTTCCTCTTGGCATCTCTGCACAGGCAGTGAGAGACAGGCGCACTCGGTTAATGCTGCCCTTTAGGCTGTCTCTCCACAGGATTTGCAGTGTCTCAGTGTCCATATTTTCCCCTCAGGCTGCTGGATACATCTCACACTCATCTTCTGAACAGGAAGGCGGTGTTGGATGGGGTTATTAACTGCATTCAAAAATTTGGAGAAGCTTTTAGATGTTCTTGGATGTGTACTACAGATGGTATGAATCAGGCCATACATTTAATTTCTTTTTTTGGCTCTAGAGAGCAGCTGTTTTTCTACCCCAGTGCCAGTAAGACTGTAGAGTTTGGTGCAGATCTGTTGTTCTGTAAAACTGATGTACTCAAGGACTGTCTTCACTTGGATGCTTTTATCTCAGATATTCACTAGGCTCTTCAAGGTCTCATAGCCAGGAAAACTGAAGAAATGAAACTTGGCAGAAATAAAAGACTGATAAAATATTCATTGAGCATTTAAGTTCATTTCACTTAGAGAGATGTAGCTGCAAACTCTTCAATGCACAGCAAGTGGTACATAAAGACTCTCTGCAGCAGAACAAACAAACCAACCAACCCCAACCTAAAAGCTCTTTGATTTTGTCTGACTCCACTTTTGCTCTTTCAGCATCTTCCATGGAGATGTAACATTCCAGCCTCCAGATTTTACAGGCCTGACTGTGTGAGTTAAGACTGTAACACATTACAGGCTTTAGGAAAACATCCCTTGCCCTTTCTTTCCTCACCTGTCCTGTGAGCATTAGTACTTAGTTTCCATTGCAAAAGGAATTCAGGATTATTCTATGACCACTGTAATTTCACACTGGGGTAAAACAGAGAAAATACAGAGCAGAATTTTTAAGAAAAAAAAAACCCCCAAGCAATGACTCAAACCCTACCACCACCCCAAATCAGACTGGCAGCAGTCAGGGTGAAATTAGCTCTCCCATCTCCAGCACTTTTGTCTTCTGTAGTGAGTCCTGTGAGTAAGAAAGCAAACTCTCCATTGAATAACAAAGCTGAAGAAAGAGGAGGTTAGAAAAAAAAATTCATTTTGAAACTTTCCTTTCAATTTACTTACATGCGTTGTATTTTTCTCATTTTTTGTAAAGTAATGTCATGTCTCGGCAGTAGTAGCAATCCATTACTATGAAATGATGAACAGTATAATAGCTGATATGGTCAGTTCTTTTTAATATTCAGAATAGCTAAGAGAATCCTGACTTAGAATTTGAAAAAAACTCTCTTGCTGTCCAAGTACTTTCCGTCGAGTCCATGTGTCAGCAGTAGTTGTTGCTGTGGCAGTGAAACACGAGACGTCCTTGTTTGCAGAGCACGTTATCTACGTGCCGGTGTGCCACTCCCGTTCTGTGTGCAGAGGTGCAGGTGCTGTCCCTCTGCCATCAAGCAGTGACAGACAAGTGCCTTCTGCAATGAAGCTGTGGGAGCCCGCCGAACCGGACTCGCCAAACGTGCCAGCCCCTGCAGCCCCAGCTGGGCCAGCCGGACCGCTCTGCTGGGAGCAGTCCTGGGGTTTTTGCCGGGAACTGTGGGGTTCTGCTGTTTGAGAACAGATGTCTCGGGGGGCTGTTTGCGATCTCCCACGTTGTTTTTACAGTTCGGGCACACTTACATTTTTCATACAGGTGGCAGCTGAGAACTGAGTATCAAATACGCAGTTGTTTCATCAGTGTTTGAAGTCTGAACTTGGAATGCTTTTGGAAACGAGGCCAGTTACTAAAAATTGATCTTAATTGCAACACAAGGTTCGTTAAATACATTCCTCGAAGCAGGTTTCCTTTGTTACAATATACTGAGAGACTAAGGCTGAATTTTTATTTCTTTGGCAGCTACATCTGGGAGTACCACGAGCTGCACATTCCTGTGAAGGGCAGTGAGTGTCTGAGTAGGGCTGCATTTAAGGTAAGCGGTCCTTCCTACATTTGCTTTTGATTTTAGCCCTGCTTTTTTACTATGTGTGTAGCTATTCACTGTTGTGAATTATTTTATGGTTCTTTCGCTAGAGTTGCTCTATTAAATAGTTATTTAATCCCTTAAGATTGAAAGTAGCAGAACAATCCAAGCAGGTAAATTATTAAGAGTGAAATCTTGACTGTTGAAGACATCAGTTTTTCCCGGGCCTTGGCCAGGATTTTAATACTACTTACTTGCCTTGTTTTCTGAGGCGTTTTTTTCCCCACTCAGAGTAGTGATAATTTCTTTTTAATGAAAATGGAGATCTTGGTCTGACTGACACCAGAAGATGGGTGTCCCAGAAAGCACGGGGAGGTCAGAATTGGAAGCACTCGGTGACCTGCCGTGTTTCCTCATACGATGCCAGATGACACACAGAACCTAGCAGCACAGGTTCAATCCCAGGACGGGTTACAGAGAAAATAAGGCAAAGGGAGACTTGCCACTGGGATTCTTTTTCTCTGGAAAAGTGTTCCCTCGGTGTTGGCTCACCTCTGCTTTGCCGTGCTCTCCCTGTGGGATATTGGGGAGGTTCCATCCCCGTTCATGGAATGGCCTCAGGAAATCAGCCTCACTGTTTGGGTTGTTTCGTTTCAATGAACTGAGTTTCCCTAAAAGTGGGATGTTCTATTGGTTATCTCTGTCTGTCCACGCAGTGATTGCATGAAACACTTCAAGGGTGTCTGGGGTTTGTTCTGTGTTTTACCCATTTTCCAGGTGGGGAAATTGAATCTAATGGACTAAATAACTAACCATTACCAGAGTCTGCTTCGGGCCAAGTAGGATTCCAAGAACTGAAACTGAGTCCTATAATTAGACCAGGCCTGTGTCCAAGTTAAATGATAAACAACTTACATTAAGGGCTGTGACATTGTTCCTGTGCAACACCATAATGGAGCAGATGCTTAACCAGGCAGATAGCTCAGTCCCCCCAGTACTGCTGCTTTCACTTCCAGGGAGGATTTGTAAAAAAAGAAATCTTTTTATTTATTTTTTTTTTAACAGGCCCTTGAGAAAAAGAGAACAGTGGCTTAATATAAAATCTTTCCTTGCTGTTTATTAAGAAATTGAGTGTTTCTTGCAATAATCTTTTAAAGTGTACCGAGGCTAGGAACTACAAAACACATCCTGATTTTGCTAATGGCCGAAGTAATTATTATTAGGAAAAGGTGACTGTCCTACAGTGTACATTATCAGTAATACTTCCTACTGCTCTAAATTAGCTTTTCTCAGTAGATGCAGTTTAGAAAGCAACAGGAACTGAGCTGTCTGGATGTGATTAATAGGAAAATGTATCCCTGGCTCTGCTTTGCTTCCAAAGGCTGGCACTTCTGTATACACACACCTGCCAGTGTGCACTAGGCAAGAGCAAAGGTGTAGCGTCATTAAATTAAAAAACAGTGAAATATTTCCGTCAGCTCTCAGTAGAAGAAAATTTCAACGTATCAGCTCTTGAGGATTAAGATCAGCTTTTAGAAATGGAGCAGTTCAGTATTTTGAGAGTCAAATACTGAAAGAAGTCATTTTATGCACGGTGTGAGGCCCTACAAGTAACCTCCCACATCTGTGCAAACAGGCTGAACTAGGAGTGCCAAGGAGAAATGCCAGCCAGGAGAACCAAGCTGGCTGAGGAAGGAGCAGGAGCCGTGCCCCTGGTGCTCGGGGGCACAGCTTTCTCCAAGCGGCCCCTGTGGATGTCGAGCAGGGAAAAAGGGATGTCTTTGCACTGAAGGTCACACGGCAGTGAGAGCAGGACAGCAGCACTGAAGGCAGAGGAGCAAAGCAGGTACCTGGAGTGACCCAAGTGGGCAGTTAGAGCAGCCCCTGTTCCAGAGTGATTCCCAGCTTGCTGCTCGCAGCCCTTCGTTCCTTCCCTCCAGTCCTGCTGGAGCTCTCTTCTGGGACGAGAAGCACATGCAAACCCTCAAAGGACTGGAAATGCACTGCTCCCATCTCCTCGCCTGCCGAAGGAGCAGCTCTCCAGGAGTGCAGCACAGTGCCAGCCGCTCTTGAGCAGCAGCTGAAAGCTCCCCGTGCAGTGAAGGCGCGGGGCCCTTCACCAGCTGCCACAGTGTCACACGGTGGCCAAGGCAGCGTTTTCCCGGGATACGGACAGCCAAAGGCCTGCTGGCAGAGCCCCTCCCTTGTATTTTTGTACCTGCTGCTTTATAGCTTTGCCTCTGTGTGTTTTCACCTGCAGCTCAGCCTTCAAAGCTGGAACGTGTCCATGGCAATGTCATGCTGGAAACTTGTAATTTAACGGGCCCGGGAACTCGGGAAGTGAAACAGGTATTTCAATCCAGCCTTGGAGCATGAAGTTGGACATGTCAAAGCACCTACATTTGGCACAAAAGCAGCTTTACGTCACAGTTTCAGTTCAAGTCTGGTTTTTGAGATACCAAGAGCAAGAGCTGAAGAGAAATGAGACATCTGCAGGGACGGCAGAGTGAAACAGCCCTCAAGTGCCCAGGTAAGGCTGGCCCACCTGAGAGGGGGTTTCTGTGCCCGTTGGAAATTCTGCAGCTCTCGAGAGTGTGCTCTTACAGACCTTCCCTTTCAAAGGCAAAAAAGCTTTCTCTGCCTTGCCAGGTACAATGTAAAATAAGATCACGACTGCTTATAGGACAGAACAGAATTGCCTGGCAGAAGTCAGGGAGCACAATATTAATATGTAAGATGTTCATGTTCTGCCCTGTTGATACAATTCTCTTTACTTAAAGCCATTGTTTGGAAAAAAAGCAAACCGGCAAGGTAGGGTGCAAACCTATCACTGTTCAGTGCTTGTAAGTGAATTATCAGCTTACCTACACAAATGAATGCAATTACTGTCAATCTGCATACTGCAAATGTTGCCCCACTATTTTTTGCCTGAAGAGGCACCAATTTATTCTAATTAATAGAAGGAACTGTCCATTTCCTGTTTCATCACTCCTAATGAAGACTTAGCGAATCCTCACCATTTTGACTTGTGCAGCTTAGAAAGTGGCAATGCAGGCAGCAGTATTTAAAAATGTAAGTATTTTATGGGAGTATAAAAGACTAAATACTGATCAAGGGATTTTTAATGAACAGTCACAACAAAGCTGCAGTGAATGGAGAATGGGGAGCTCATGACCCACATCTCTCCCTCCGAACCTCCCTACCAGGGCTCTGACCAGAATGAAAGTACTGTGGCTCGAGGAATGACAGTGAGAAAGGCAGACTACAAGACTGCATGGCCTGACGTCAAAAAGCCACTCCAGGAGGAGAAGCAAGGCTCCGCAGCTGCCCCACGGGAAGTGGCCGATGTAACCTACACTGATGATACAGCTGGGTATTCATTGCAGGTAAGAAACCTTCCAGGGGGGTTGGGCGGAGGGGAGTTACAGGGAAGACGAGGGGACGGGACACGCAGATGAAGAGCAGCAGCTGAAGATTGAGCTGTCTTTATGGATTTCAGCATGGTTTTTCGTATGCAGAATGGTCTTTGTTGTGATGGAGCCAGCAGCACCTCCTGCAGTGCAGGGCTCTGGAGGTGAGAACACCCTGTGCTGCTGGCAGAGGCACAGGTGCCCTCAGGCCACGGCACTATCCGAGGTTAGTCCGTAGCACCCATTTCTGGCTCAGGCACTTGCTCCACCGCAGCACCATCCCGAACTGGCAGGACAGGTGCGGTGCCTGAGCTCTGTGTCTAGAACACAGTTGTTTCTTTTGCAGATCTGGAATGATGTGGTTCTACATCCTCTGCTCTCCATCTCTCTGTGCCTTCCTCTGAATGGGAGGGCTTCAAGAGAGAGTGGGTTGGGTTTTTTTTAATGAACTGCTACTCTTGGGAGAAGCTCTTAAATTCCATGAGGGTGATTGAAATTCGCAATCCTTGTGCACAGTTCTTACGGTCGGAGAAGGGAGGTGTGGGGTGAATGTAAGAGCTGTCTCGAACCAGTGCTTTCATGTGCGGATGCCACCAGTTTGTTCTGAGTCCTTGTCCTTTGTTCCTCAAAGGGCACCTGCCCCTGTGAGAGGCGGTACTGGCCCACGTGAGTGTGGAAAGAGGTCATTTCTCCCAGGAGAGGAGCTGCCCCCTCAGCTCTTGTGCTGCCACAGCTGCTGAAGGAGACGGGAGACAAGGCAGGGACTGTGAGCAGGCAGCGCCAGGCACGGGAGGGACGGGCCAGGAGCAGGGAGTTCATTCCTGGGTGTGCACGAACGTGGGGGCAGCGGGGAAACACTGCCACCAAAAGATGGAGTAACCTGTAAGTGTGATTATTTGCTCATGCTCTTTCCGGTAGATTTTTTTTCTTCCTGTAGCAGGTCTTCACTAGCCAGAGGATGGATACGGTTTTAGGTACTTGGAGACTCGCAAGTTTTTTACTTAATTCACAACACAGCCTTCACTCTCTGCAAGAGCCTGCCCTCTTTTTCTTTTTTTTTCTTGATCATGTTGATGTCTCCTTTTTTGATTCAGAGGAGATCAAGACTGGGAAGGAGACAATCCTATTCCAGCTGCAGTTCCAACTCTTCTATTCCCTAATAAAGTTTTTTGCTTACTATCTTCTGGGAAGGTGAGAAAGAGGAAAAGAACCTCTCTTTTCTCACTCAGAAGTGTGTTGTGTCATTTTTTTCAAGGCCAGCTGCCCTCTAAAGCCCCCTCCCAGCCTTCCAAAGCTGGAGTTTGTTCAGCTTTTAAGAAAACAACTCAGGAACCACCCATCAGGTACCATTAGTGAATTCTCATCCTCTCCACTCAGCAATTCATCTGTATAACAGAAATTCCCCTATTCTGCTAAGATTGAAGCAAGTAAAATGTAAGCAGTTACTTGAAGCATAGATGAGGCCAAGCCTTACAGAAGGCCAGCACAGGACCAGCCTTTAATGGCAGAGGGGCAGTTGAGCACAGTCAGTCACGAATGCCCTCCCCTTCCCCCCAGAGAGCAGGGACATTCCTTTCCCAGTTTGGAAAACCCTTTTATAACCCCTGCCAGCCACCAGGGCTGTCCCCACGGCCGTGGAAAGGCCTGTGGTGAGAGCACAGGGCTCTGTGCTCGGCCTGACCCTATCACCGACAGAACCACACCTCTCTGGCACCGGCCAAGCTGGCTCCCGCAGAGCAGCAGCCTCGCAGCCCCGGCCCTCGGAGAACACTCCCAAGGCGCGCAGGCCTCCACGCGTGTTCTCTGTGGGCACGGCTCCCATGGCTGTGTGGGGCCACCCTGGAGCCCTTCCCTCCCCGGAGCCCGCCCTTCCCTCCCCGGAGCCCGCCCTTCCCTCCCCGGAGCCCGCCCTTCCCTCCCCGGAGCCCGCCCTTCCCTCCCCGGAGCCCGCCCTTCCCTCCCCGGAGCCCGCCCTTCCCTCCCCGGAGCCCGCCCTTCCCTCCCCGGAGCCCGCCCTTCCCTCCCCGGAGCCCGCCCTTCCCTCCCCGGAGCCCGCCCTTCCCTCCCCGGAGCCCGCCCTTCCCTCCCCGGAGCCCGCCCTTCCCTCCCCGGAGCCCGCCCTTCCCTCCCCGGAGCCCGCCCTTCCCTCCCCGGAGCAGGCCCCTGCTGCCCCAGCCCCACACCCCCGCCTGCAGCACGGCAGGAGCTGCCGGCCTCCCCCGGCCATGGCCGGAGTCACCCGGGAGCTTTGGGCACCAGGCCCCGGGAGCTGCCCCCTGTGGGGATGGGCACGGCAGGACACGGAGTGTGGGCACGGGGAGGGAGGGAAGGAATAGGTAATGTATGGATACATAGGTATGAACACGTGCACACAGAGACAGAGGGCTTCTGATAAAGACATACATGCAGGTATAGATAAAGACAGACGTACATAGATACAGGTACAGGCAGGTATA
>WBMZ01009098.1:0-73516 GCA_013400975.1 Atrichornis clamosus | reverse complement strand
TATATATATATATTTTGTTACAAAGACATATTTGACATTCTGCAGTGGAAAGATGTTTATGAGGAAAAAATGCTTAACCAGTGAAATTTTTGGTATGCACACAGAGCCATGTGTTCAGCTAGGTGGGTGAATGATATATGCCTTCAAGAAGGCTAATAAATTGCAAGCAGTACCTAACATAGGAAGAGTAACAGCATGGGTTTTCTTCTTAGAACAGTTTCTTGCCAATATAGTACAGAGATTCCCTCCCTTATATTCAGTTTTCATAAAACGTTTTCAGGCAGACAGTTTCCGCACATTTTATAAGTCAAGATGTTTGTGTTTGGGCAGATGTGGAGTTATTTCAGCCTAACTACTTACCAACAGTTTATCTGACAGAGAAGCAGGGCTGTTGTGTCCGATTTTAGAAAATGTGGCCTCTTACTACACTTTAGAAAACATCTGTATGAAGAGCTGCTTTCAGGCTGCTCTAATTGTGCTCGCCCCTGGCACACTGCAATAAGTTCCCTGGGGCCTGCATGGCCAAACTGAGGACTTCTGGGGATTGCTCTGGGCAGCCTGCAAGTGGCTCCAGGACCTGGAGATGGAGAAGTGGGAGATGAAAACTGGGAACCAGTGGCTGCATCAGTGCCTGGACAGGCTCCAGATGGAGCAGCAGGGGCGTGAATACGAAGGGAACGACCTCAGTCTCTGCGTGGGCTCCGTAGAGTTGGAGCAGTAGGAATTTCGTATGGAACTGGAGCAGACCTGGTGAGAGACAGAGGGGTTGGTAGCTGATAAGCGGTGGCTGAACGAAGAGGAACAGCGGTTGTGGGAGCATGATGAGGTGAAAGCCTGGGACCGGGTGCTGAAGGACAAGCTGGAAGTCATGAAGGCTCACGTGGGGCCCGTAATAGAGCAACTGTGGGTACATGTCAACTGTATGGCCAAGCTCTGGGGCCTGGAAGTATCCCAGACAACCCTACTGGAAGACCAGAAAGAGAGACACTTCTACAGTCTTATCCAGGAGCTCAGGGGAATATCAGTGTACTCTGCTACCAGTGGTTCCAAAGGAGTCAGAGCGGCAGCAGGGACTGCAGCGCCTGCACTTCCCCCTCCAGGAGCCCCAGACCACAGTGCTGAAGTAGCCCAAGGAGTCCCATATGGGTTGGGAGTGGAACTCAAAGCTCCACTACAACTTCAGCTTCAACAGTTCCCATGCAGAGCTTACCAGCGGGAAACAGTGCAGAAGATTCAGCTGCTCATTCAGTCAACCCTGGACAGGTATGTGTCTTTACCTAAGGCGAGACAGGAAGTTTTTTCCTCTAGTTTCCTGGAAATCTACAACAAACCCCTGTGGGATATGCTGCTGGGAGAGGGAATGCAGCTGGAAATGTGATGGATCGGCCCGGGCAGCGACGATCTTCACATGCACAACGTCACCTGGGTGCCGGTGACGCAGGAGGAGGAGGTGCTGGAGCTGCTGCAGTGCACGTGTGCCCACCTTACTGACCGCTCGTCCCGCAGCCCCCCGTGTGCCGGCCGTGTGTCCCTGGGGAGCGCTGCTCACGCAAAGTCTTCCACAACTCCTCCCTGACTCTGGCAGAGCTGGCAGGGTCAGAGCGCCTTGACAAAACAGCATCTGTTGGGAACCGGCTCCAGGAAACTCAGTCCATGGGCTCTAGGCTCAGCGCCCTGGGGCGCATCACCTTCGCCCTCTGCAAAAAAAAGAAAAGGGCACATTCTGTCCTGGAACAGCAAACGCAAACACTGCACCCTATGGCTCAAATTTCAATATGGACCTGGTGATCCATGGAAGTGGGAAAAAAAGAGAGAGAGGGAGAGAAGGACAGAAGGCTAGAGGGACAAAGGCAATCTATAAGCTGTCTCTAAGCTTTCAGGTGAATCTATAATTCTACACAACGTGCAAACTAACAACCAAAACAAAAAGCAGGACGATTAGTATTAGGAGAACAATCATAAAGCACAATATTTTGTTAAAAATCCCCACTGATGTTGGCAACCACCTAAATAAAATGTCCCACCAGTGGTGTTCACTGTATTCCTTCAATCCTTCCATCACTCGGTGGATTGCTTTCACATCAGGATGAACAGAAACACCTTTGTCTGTTGTCTTGTGCTTGCCTCAATAGTTGTCTCAGGCTGTCACATAGAAGGGTGACAGCCCTTTACCAGGGTGAAGTTCATACCAATGGAACAGGTTGTAAGGCTGGGAACAGGGTGTAGACAGATTTCAGCAAATAGTAAGAGGTAACTGGAGCTGAGTAATTAAAATTGTGACCCTTAATTTGAACTAATTTACAAGCACAAATGTTAGAGTTTGTGTCCACAATAAGGTTGTCCACAAGTACAAAAAAGAAGGGGTGCTCATTCAGGCACATCCATACCATTGGGCCCACACTCTATGCTCCAGGGGATAGACTATACCCCCTCCTGTGATTAATCCTGGCAATGATTGGGTATATGGTATGTGTCAAAGCACTGTGTTACTGCTGAAACAAAAACTGTGACTTTACTGTTAGTGGTGTCTAAAGTGAAATTAACTAATTACCACCAACAGTGGAATTTCCGTCTAAATTTAGCTGCGTTATTCCAGGTTACCTTTTGAATTTCAGCAGACAAACTTCTTTGAACTACTTTATAATTGCTGCCACAGAAAGTTACACCCACAGCTGATAAACATCTAAGATGTAGAATGTACAGTGGTTACCATACTGATGAGCATAAATAAAATAAGTGATGGTCTCCACCCTGTGGGTCGAGCTTATTCATGTGTGAAGCAAATTTGGCTCATGCTGACCATCAAGGCAGCTGCAAGGAGGGTAAGCTGTCCTTCAGTGGTTAACTTGATCTTCAATGGGGGTGTGCTGACATCACGCCTAGAAAGAGAAAATACAAGCCTCAGCCACGTTTGTCCTGACAGGTTACCTTTAGTGGCTCAAGTTGTTTAACAGCTCGGACTAATGACAAATGTCCTTTTACCCACTCAGAATACCTCTATTCTGCCCCTTTAAATGCAGTTGAGTTGGATAGTAAAGATCTCTCTGGTCCATCAGGGCCAGTTAGATCTTGACATTCCTCAGGTGGAATTTCAACTTCTTCTTGACAAAAGTGCTTTCCTCACTGCTGTTCCAGCTTTCCTCACCTTGTTTTTGGGTGGGAGTGGTCTTCTGCAATTAGAGCTGTTGTCCACGAGTGGGATGCTCTCTGAATTTGAGTAACCAGTTCTGCAAAACAGCACAGCAGTGATTAAAGTGATTAAGGTATTGGCATTCAGTTGTCTGTAATAAACACATAAGCCACAATTGTCAGTTTGGCTCTTTCACCAGCCAAACAGGAGAATTAGAAGGGAAGTGTGACTGACTGATAGCACCTTTTTTCTCCAAATCTGTCACCACCGCGTGTGTCCTAGTATTTGCTTATTCTGTGACTGTTGTGTTTGCAGTATTGAGTGCCTCAGCTGTTAGTGGCACCAAATCAGTCAGAACTTCAGAAATTCCACCCTGTGGTGCAACAAACATAGAGCACTGAGATACACAAGCAACCCTTCAATCAGAGAGTGCAGGCACTGCGTGGAGCTAGCACACTGCACTCTCTGTTTTAGGGTTAGGGTTGAAGTTGGAACCTAAGTACCAAATATTGCCATCCAGCAAACACCAGGTTCTATTGTTCAGAACACTGAAACCTAGATTTCATGGTAATTTTTAATTGCAAAGCAAGTAGCCAGTATGTTTCTCACCCAGGAGCCATAAATTAAGCTTAGCAGCTTGGCAGATAACACTTGCTCCATTTACTCCTGTGATTTTAACTCTTTGCTCTCTGGATAGTACACCCAGCTGCTTGGCATCCCACTGTGTTAATATTGAATGTAGTACTCCCATTTCTATTAGAAATTTTATTAATAGTTGATGAGAACCAACTGTAATCTGAATGTGTGGGCCATATTATGTATGCATCAATAGAATTCCACTTGCTGGATTTCAATATTGTTTCGTTTGTGGCCATAATGCTCTTGCTAATCAGCCACCTGAACTGGAAACCGTACAATGCCAGGTGAATTGGCAGTTTGCTTAAACATCACCTCTACTTTTTCTACCAGTGGTTGTTTTCTTCTCCTTTTGTTCCTTTAACTGTTTCTGCGGCTGCTCAAGTCTCAATAACAGTACTAATTCAGATAGTTAGTTATGGCAACAGCAACATTCCTTTTCCCCAAGCACCTCACTACCTTCTCAAGAGCACCAGTGGATAAGCCATCCATCACTTCCCGAGAAATTCCGTCCTGCAAACCTTCTGTGCACAACACATTCCGTCGGGTGATAGGACCCTGCTGCTCCTGTTTGGAAGGTTTGCTTCCGTGCTGCAATTCCCATCTCCTGACTGCTGTTGCCTTAACTAACCAGCTCCTGAGCTCTCTCCTCCCACGTTAAGGGGATTCCCTGATTCCCTTGTCCGCCTCTCTGCATGGTTAACGCTCATCTCAAGCAGCCTTGTAACTGTACCGCAGAGTGTTTTGTCATGTCTGGCAAACCTCTGACCACAGGAAACATCATATTTGGATCAGCAACCAGGGACATAGCCGAGGGCTCTCCCAGAATCACCGTCTATCATTCATCCAGTGCCAACGCGCTGCCTTCTGTGCGCTCTCCCTCACATGATCCACAGTCAGGGTCTCGATCCCAGCCATGTCACCCCCTCTAAAGGACCCAAACCTCCTGCCCAATAAGCAGCCCTCTGAGTTAAGGACCACGGTTCTCTCTGGTCACCCACCACCCACCACTCCTGGCCCCCTTGAGCCTCTGCCTCAGACAACATGATTCAATCACCAACGGCCAGAGACACTCTCCAGACATAGATCCAGATTCCAGTGAAAGTCTGCTATACTTTTCCTGGAACTTTGCCATCTTGGCCACTGTATACAGCATCATTTTAGAGACAGTTTGCTGGTCCTGACCATCATCGAAGTTTTCTAAATCCTGCCACTCCTCCCGTGAGATTTTCTGTCTCACATGCATCCTGAAGCTCTGCCTGAAACCTCCTAGTACAGCCACGCTCGGCAGCAAGGAATGCTTCTGCCTGCAGCCTGCTCTCCTTTTCCCGATTGCGCCCAGCAACAAGCGAAGCCTCAGCCTGCAGCCTGATCTCATTCTCACGATCACACTCACAACAAGCAGCCCCTTCGCTTGCATGTTGGCATACCTCTCCTTTCGGGCAGCGGTTAAAGCTGCTCCCAAAATTGCACACAAAACTGCTTTACCTCTCCCCTTCCACACCTTTCGTTCACTTAACATCTCTTTTATGTGTTTAACCGCAGCCTCAGGGTTATACCAATTTCCACTTGCCCACTCTCTCAACTTTTGCAAAATCGGGGAGCTGTCAAACACTGACATTTCCTGGACAGTCTTGGCTTACAGCTGCTCCGATCCCTCCTGGCTGTTAACAGCCAGTAGATCACTTTGCAGCACACTCTGCCGGGAATTCACAGGTGGAGTGGTGGTGTCCCAAAGTGACTCCTTTGACCACAGCACACTGTCCGTGAGGACCCAGGCCCTTAAGGGGAAGGAAGCACCTAAGAATTGTAAATGCTCTTTGGTTGGAAGGAATGACAAAAGTCAGAGGGTCCGCAAACAATTAAAAGTTCTGCTGGCAAATTACACGTTTGGCATGGAAATTGGCATGTTAGTCCCTGACCTACCATATAAGCACACAACAGTGGGTTTTGCATAAAGGGATAGGGTGAAAGATGAGAGGGAAATTAAAGAGGGAGAGATGATTTAAAGTGAGCAAGAGAGAGAGAAAAAGGAAAATAAATGGAAAGAAATGGGAAAAGAAATGGATAATGGGAAATTCAAGAGATATAAAAGAGGGAGAGAGGAATGAAAGGAAGAAAGGAAGAAAGGAAGAGAGAAGGAGAGAAAGAGAGAGAGAAAGAGAGAAAGAGAGAAAGAGAGAGAGGGAAAGAAAGAAAGAAAAGAAAGAAAGCAAGAAAGAAAAAGAAAGAAAGAAAGAAAGAAAGAAAGAAAGAAAGAAAGAAAGAAAGAAAGAAAGAAAGAAAAGAAAGAAAGAAAGAAAGAAAGAAATAAAGAAAGAAAGAAAGAAAGAAAGAAAGAAAGAAAGAAAGAAAGACAAAGAGAGAGAAAGAAAGGAAAATAGGGGATGAGAGAAAAAGAGAGAGTAAAGGATATTACCAGTCCTGGTTCCAGCGCTGATCCAGCTGCTGGGATGTCGATCCTGGTTCCAGCACCGATCCAGCTGGTGGGATGTCGATCCTGGTTCCAGCACCGATCCAGCAGTCGGAGTGTCTATCTTGATTTCAGTGCCGATCCAGAAGCAGGGATGTCCATCCGAGTTGGTCCGGCTGATGAGATGTCCAGGATCCTGAGGGTGCTGCCTGGGCTTTGGGGCTATTTTATAGGCAGGTTTCCCCGCCCTGAAGATGGGTTTCTCGCTTTCTATGTAAATCAGTTCTCATGCGCAGTCCGTTCTTTCAGACCTTTCTGGAAATGGGTTGGAGGGCTTTGAGGGTCTTGGGTGGTCTTAATCCCACCCTATAGTCCATGCCCACTTTCTGCCACTCATTCCTGCGCTTGCGCTGTGCTGTGCTGTTGTTGTTTGTCACAGAAAAATGCTCTATCTCTGCCTGGCCCCCCTGCTCCAGCCAAAACTTTTTCTCGTTCATGGCCATGCTAATAACAACAATCCCTGGTTATTACCAACAATTCTTGTCTGTTATTACCAACAGTCCTTGGTTGGCTCCATGGCCATCCAGTTATCAGAGTTTGAGACATGCACATGAGCCCCTTATCTTCTGGGAACTGAGACATCCAAAGGATCTCACTTTGGACCATTGTTTATACGGTCACAAGCAAGTGGGCTTTAGTTGTGGAAATTTTCAAGCTGGCTGCAATCGAGTCGATCACTTTCTTTGAAAGTGCAGTAATAAAAATATAATTCCACTTAGGTTGTTATTAACTTTCCAAGGCTGTTCATTAAGAAACAGGTTCTCCTTAGACACCTGTTTTTTCCTGGGAGCAGACAGTGTTTCTGATAAGCTCCAGAGGGGCTCAGTCCAGCTGCAGTTTGTCAAGGCTGAGACTTAATGAGCTCTTCTCAGCTCACAGTGCAGCCAGGGGAGGGGGGAGAGATGCACCACCACAATTCACCCCATAATTTAGCTTCTCTAGGTCTCTACAGTCTATACCTGCACACAAATGCTATGGAAAAGGGGTTCTAGAAAAACATCACATTAACATAGCTTGGAATTTTCCTTCCTGTTACATCCACTGTAACAAAGTGCATATCCAAGAACCTTGGTTATTTTGTGGACTAAAAACTTTTAAGGTCATGATACTCAATTAAAATGATCTTGATAAATATTCAGTTTATGACACAGAAACTTTATGTGATAAGTGCTGACACACAGATATCTTTGGGTTAAGAGTCTGCAGAATCTCCTGGGTTTAGTTAAAAAAAAAAAACAAACCAACGAAAACAATAGCATATTCCAGGACTTATTTCAAAGTTATTCTCTCCTTTCACATAACAATGAGGTGAAAAATCCACAGCCTCATGATGTCCTAACTTTTTAAAAACTTCTCTGCTGGATGATAATACATAATTTCCAGCCTTGTGCCACAGTAACCTGAAACCTTACAAACCTACAGAGCCATCTTCACATATGGAGTAGGTGTGGTGCAAGTGAAGGTGTTCCTGGCAGAGCTGTTATTGACAAAGTCAGTGCAGATGCCCAGCTACAGTAGCACACATTTTCAAAATAACTGACGCCGTACTCCTGCTTTGTGACAAAGGGACCGGGGGCACTGACCATTCTTAAACAAACTTCATTGGAGCCACTGGACGTTGAAGCATTTGCCCTTCTACCCATCCATATATTGCAGAAGATCCCCTTCCTGGCATCCAAATTCTTTTGTTAGCATAAGCAAAAACAAAAGCAACAAAAAAAAAGCATCACAAACCCCAAAACTGCTAAAAATAAGAGCAACAGTATTCCTGAACCAGTGAGATACTGCAGTTTTCATTCAGTTAATGTGTTCCACATAACAAATCAAAACAATCTTGCTGACTGCATTTTTAATAAAATGCCATCACATTTTATCAGCTGCTGCCACTGCAAAAGCAAATGTTTGTTGTTACCTGCAATTACTTTAAACACCAATAAAACAAACAGAAGGGAATGTGACTGCTGTGAATTACTGTGGATCACAGGGACCACAAATGCTCATATACACCTGGTGCCTTGTCTGCTGCATCACTTCCCAGCTTTGGCTTATAAGCTCTTTATGTTTCCTTTGTAAGGCCTTTTGTCTAAGGCACACCAAAGCCAAGGGGAAGCATGCTATCAGCTTCAATGGTCGTTGAATGAAATCTGATTTTAGTCAAGTGCAAGTAATTTGACAGCAGATACCACATTGCAAAAGGATAAAATATCCATGCACTGGCTTCTGTTTAGCCTTGCAGCTTCTGAGAGGAAAGTTTTCTTTGGTGTTGAACAATGCAAGATTGATTTTCACTCACTGCCTTCTGAATACCAAATGCAAGCTCCTCTTGCAGGACTTGCAGAACCATGTCCCCCAAAAGGAGCACAGTTTAATCTTAGTGAATGTGCATTTTTCTGACTGGTGGAACAACACGGCCGTCGTCTGCTGCGCAACATGAGGACCAGAAGGGAGGGGAGCATTAATTTTGCCAGACAGATGGTTTTCAAACTTATCTATGACCTCATTGCTTTTTGGGACAGCATTAATACTGGGTAGACAGATTCACTCTTATTCTGTGTTTTTCACAGATATGCATCCAGAGGATATTTCAAACTTCAAACTGTGTGGGAGTGAAGGCACTTTTTAAAAGCTTAAAACTCAGAAAAGCTTCAAGCAGAGCTTGAATATTCCTGGCCTTCTAATACCATCGGCAAGCCACAAAATACATACGCATGATAAATTAAGTCGGATTTACTTTAGTGCTCTGAAATACACAAGACATTCTCAAATGACTTCTCCTAGTCATTTAAGTCCTAGAGAAAAATGCCATTTGCTACTTGTGAGAGGACTAATTTTTGTGAGTAAAAGTTCAAGATTTAGCAAAACACAGGCAGATACACAGGGCTTTTTCCAGCATACACAGAGCTAAGGTTAACTAAAAGCAAATTGTGGTTCCTTTGAATATTTTTCTTCCTAATACTTAGAGAAGCAAACTTGAGAAGAGAAAGAGCAAAGCTGTTCTGGATAGTTCTGTGAGGACAAAGAATAAATTTTTATATTTCTAACAATTAATTTTGCACTTGTGTAAGCATGGACATGAGATGCAGACCAGCCACATTAAAAACATTAGACAGCTGAAAAGTTATTTGAACATTCCTGTCATTGTTTTTGAAAGATAGTGTTTATCTCTTCTTTGTTTCTCTCTCCCCCTTTCTCCACAAAAAAACCCTAAAAACCAAACCAAACCAAAATAAAACAAAAAAACCCCACACATTCTGTCTGAGATCAAGGCTTTTGCTGACGCCAGTTTGAAGCAGCTGCCTCCAGCGGCTCTGCAGGCCCTGGTGCAGACATGACCCCTCTAACAGCCTGCCCCGTCACTTGGCATCCTGCTGGAAGGCAGAGGCACGTGGGAGGTGATCTGGAGCCTTCTTCTTTCACTGAGTTTGTTCCCACAGGCAAGGTTTACCACCTACCAAGGTGAAAGACTAAGTTGCTTGTTCACTTCTTTCATGTGGCTTTTGAGTCAAACTGGGAACACACCCCCAACTGTTGGTGTCTCTGCATCTTCCAGGATGAAGCAATTTCTTGTAGAAGGCACATGACTGACAAAGCTGTGCCCATGTGAACTGTAAATGATGGGCAGAACCCCAAGAACTGGGTTTTTTTGTGTCTAAATGGAAATAAATAACAAAGGGAGTTCTTCTTTGGTTTATGCACACAAAAAAAAAAAGGAAATCAACATGCCCATATGATATCTGTCAGCACCAGATTTTGTTGTTATTCAAGTTAGTTGAATGTTGCATTTATCATGCTGATCGAGTTCAGAGGCAGCTGCTGGGCCTTAATCCAGGTTCATAAATTGTACCATTGTGGCCTCTGAGCATTCAAATGTTACACCCTTAGGACTGCATTTGATTATTCACTCTCTTCTAGTGTAAATTAGATAAGTTTTTTTCACATCTACTTTTCATGTGGCTAAACAGCTGTTCAAGGTGTAGCACAGAACAGGATTTAGTCTCCTTGCAGCATCTCACTGAGTGTGAGGCAGTGCTCACTCTATGCTCCTGCTGCTGTGCAGGCATGCTATCTTAGCAGCTCTGTCTTAATCCTTCCACGTGTGCATTACCACATCCTGAAAGAACATCTGCCATGCCCCAAATTTTTTAAGAGCATGCTTTGCCACTTAAGAAATAGTTGGAAAGGAACCACGAGGAGCAGGCTTTTCTTTCAAGGTGCACAGTGTACTGAAGGTGCTCGTGGTTTCAGCTGATGGCATCACTTACTTCACCAAGCTTTCCTGTGCACATTCTGATCTGCCATCTGAAATGCCAGCTCAGACGCCAGGCTTTCCCAGTAGTGCAGAACTGCCTTCTACTTCAGGATTATTTGATTTATTTACAGTTCTGTGCAGGAAGGGGAGCTGGGTGGCAAATCCACAAAGCCAGAACCATGACCACCAAAACTTTTCACTATTTATACATTTTTAGCAAACAAAGGCATTAATGTCCATTGTAATCAATGGCAACCACCTTTTAAATTGGAGAATAGGGAAAATTTGTTGTTGTTGATGTGTTGTTGTTGTGTTGTTGTATTTTTGTTGACTTGGAAAATGGGATGAAGTCTTTTTATGCCAATGCTTCTATGATATTGTCTAAAAATCCAGGTATTCAGAAAAAGAGTAAATTAGAAACAAATATGCTGATGCCCTGTATGAAGAAGAAGGAGAAAAAGGCATGAGATTGTGTTTTGCAGAGGGGTTGAATAAACAGGATATAGCTCAAAATAATGAGCATATGGGAAACGAGGATTTTAGTCCTGTGGTGGGCTGGACTTGGGCAAACTCTTGGCCAGTGATACAAGCACTTTTAAGACAAACACTGGGGACAGAAGGCCTGCTGGTTTTTGCATATGTCCCTTTTACTACTTCAGATTTTTTGGACTGGAAATGATCTGTTGGTTTGTACTGAGAGAATCCTGAAGGAAAGTATCAGCTTTGGAAACTGTTGTGCTGACTCATAATCCTAACTGGAGGGGCATGCAGTCTATACTGAGTATGTTTTACTGTGAAAGAAAAAAGATTGGTGTTTAAAAAGGTGAAAGACAAGAAACAGGCAGGGGTTTTGGGATCTGAAAGGACCCCCTTCCCCCCCTTTCCATGCCCCCACCCCACCAACCAAAATCCTTGTGTTGTTTATAGGCAGGAAGGATCATTTAGAAAATGTGAATGTTTTGATGCTGGAGAAATTTTTACAAGTGCAGGGAACTGGGGGAAAAAAGTATCAGTGAATCCCCAGCAGATCCCGTACTTACAGTAAAATCAGGGAATGGAACAATAGATTTTTGATTGGTAACAGAGCCACACATTCAGTAAAAACTATCTGCAATGGCTTGCTAAGTAAAGTTACAGCACTGGTTGTTGAGGGAATGGGAAAAAGAGATTTACAGCCATTCTTACAACTCATGGAGTGGATCATTAGAGATACTATACTGAGTCGTGGGTTTCTATATGCCAGAACATCCCCTCCCTTTGTTAGGACAAAATTTATTATGCAAATTGAATGCTCCAATAACTATTTTGGAAAACTCTGTACAGCTGCACATCTCACACGAAAACGTATGGAAGGCTCAAATCTGTTTACTAATGAACCAGACCTCAGAGGAGCATGAGAATTATATCCTGGATGTGGTATTGAATGTTGTTTAGCTGAATTTAATACCAATAAAGAAGCTTTGTTCTTAGGAGTAGAGGCTAGTACAGGATTTAAAAGAACTAAATCAAATAATTGTGGGCAAATACTTATTTGGCTGTTTTGAATTTAAAAGTTGCTTTCTTTTGTATTTCTGTGGATGAGCAGAGCCAGACTCTCTTGTATTCAAGATGGAAAAAGTCAAAAAGAGAAAGAAAACTGCAGCTCTGCTGGATGGTACCACCACAAAGATTATTAAAAAAACCCCCAAAAAACAACCAGACAAAAACCAAAACCAGCTCTACTTCATTTAGTATTATATTTGCAACAGAATTAGAAAAATGGCAAGGAACAATAACTGTAATTCTGCTGTAGTGTGTGAATTGTAGAAGATCAATTGGCAGAAATACTGAGATGTTTAAGAAAAAAAATTCAGAAGTTTGGTGGAAAACTTTGTGTGGGGAGGAATTTTTATTAAAGGCAGCAGACTATCAAGGAGGACTGCGAACCTCTCAAGTGACCTTGCAGCAGGGAACAATCCTTGATAACCCAGTGTGAACAACAACCTGTGATCCTCTGGCCTTAGCAAAACACTGTCTGCGAGTCTGTTTGTGAGCCTCTGCCCAGGGCTTGCTTTGGGAATCTTTCAGTTAAGCGAGAAAAACAGAAATAAATTTACTCTTTTTGTTTTAGCCGTGGCCTTGTGGCTGTCCTGACTGCCACGCTGTAAATCAACAAGGTCTCACAACCACCAAAATGACAGAAGAAGAAACTGAGATGTTATGAAAATTAGTTTCAAAAGACATGCTATAGAACCAAAGATGCAGTTCCATGAAGATATAATAACAAAGAAAGCCCCTATGGGAGAGATAAAAAGGGGAATAACTCCAGGGGAATACTGGCAAATTGATTTGCCTGAAAGTGGATATTGTAAGTTAATTTATACTTTTTCAGGATGGCCAGAGGCCTTCATTGCCACATCAGTCAAGCCAGGGAGGTTGCTGATTTTTACTAGAAGAAATAATTCCTAGATTTGGAATTCCAGAGGGTTTATCTTCAGGCAAAAGTCTTCATTTCACCACATAGGTCACCAGGACTGTCTAAACTCCTTCAGTTTCAGTGGGATTTGCACACCCCTTGGAGATGACAATCTAGGGTAAAATGGATGAATCAGACTATCAGAAGAAATTGCCAAATTGTGTCAGGAAACCCACATGAAGGGGGGAGATGTATTACCTATTGCTTTAATAAGAATTCAAATCACCCCATGTCTTAGAGGAGAGTGAGCCCCTCTGAAATTCTGAATGACAGATCGTATCCAATCAGCACTGTGGTGATGAAAGGTGCCAAATGCATGTGGAAGGTGATGATGTGTTGTGAAATTATCTGTTACCTCTCTTGTGGGTCCTTGCTGTCCTTCTTAACCAGTGCCCATCCACAGCTTTCAACCAGGAGGTTGAAAGGCAAACGTGGACAGATGGACCCTTATAAGAAAAGTGGAGAGTTCCTTATGTTGTGTTATTGAAGACATATACAGCTGCAAAAATAGAAGAAATTAATTTCAGGATTCATTACCTCAGGTTAAAAAAATGGCCCCAATACCTGAACAAGATAAGTGGATTTCATGACAACTTGGAGACCTTTCAGTACACCCAACTGAAAATCTTTTATGAATTGCACTTGAGCTGAAGGAGGTGTTGGGAGCATTTAGACTGTCCACAAGGACTTATATTACTAATAGTAGGCATTTATCAGTATGGACTTTTTTATTGCTAAATAGATCTGGAAATGCTGGAATTGAAAGCATTCATAATATGTTGGTTTTGCCTCATGATAACCCAGGGAAATCTAGTCCTACAACTTATCCAGTCATTTGGGGCAATCCACAACTCTAGCAGTGTTAAACACTCAGTTACAGGCAGATTTGTAAATGGCCATCCAAAATCTGGATTTGTTACTATTATATAAACATGAATTTTGTGGATACCTAAATTTAACCAATAAACATTACTGAATTTAGCAAATGCATTTAGGACAGTACTACAGAATGTTACTGAAGGTTTAATCATCAACTTGATGAAATCTTGGAAGCTTGGTAGAAGAGAGCTGGTTAAACAAATTATTACATGGTTTTGGATTCACTCTTACTGGTTAGTTAGCAAGTCTGTTTATAATAATTTGCATCATTGTAAACTGCAACTCATTAAATTGTATCAGGAGAGTGATTGTGCAATTTACAGTAAACTTATGTAATGATAGCAAAGAAGTCTCTGAAGTAGCAAATAGAGCCACAGAGAACTGAATGGCTTTAGATATCCTGGCATCCCAAGGAGGAGTTTGCACTGTATTAAATACCAGATGTTGCATGTACATAGATCAGAGTGTAATAATTTTCACAGAATTAAATTAGATTTGGAAACAGAGTAAAATTTTACATGAAATATGGAAGGATGACACTTGTTGCGGATTTACTGAGATTTGGAAATGCTTGTCATCCTGGTTCCCTGATCAGAATGTATGGGTCAAGGAATTGTTATCTTTGTTACTTACAATATTCATGACGTTTGTTTGCATCTATGTAGTTACCCAGTGTATGTGTATGTGTTACTTAGGGATATTGGAATCAAAAGGGTGAGACTAATCTAAGAAATTGGTTAATCTCAAAGTCGGGAATTGCTGCAAAATGTGGAAAATGCAAAAACTTCCTTAGGGAAGGATGTTTGATCTTGGTGTGCTTTCAAGCCTAACCAACAAGGAGGGAGATTTTGTCCATGAAACAGAAAGCAGCCAGCAAGCTCCAAGTGATGTCCAGGCATTAGAAAGACAAATTACTTGGCAGTCAGATTGCCTTGTTAAGGTTTAGGCCTTGATAGGCTTCAGTGATCTCAGACCACACTATAGGAGTGATATGGAAAGCAAGAGTGTGAGTGAACCTTCTCAGGTTTAAAACGTTCAGCTGGAGCCCCTCAATTAGAATTCTCCTCCTATTGACTGGAGGTTTTGCTTTTATAAAGTGACGCTTCTGGAATTTTCTCCCTTTTCCCAAATTACCAAGAAAGTTTATTTTTCCTTAAGTATTGACCATGCCAGGTTTAAAAATTGAAATAATTAGTCCAGTTTAAGAAAAAAAAAATTGACTCCTTTGCCTAAGAAAAGAACCTCAGCTCATTTGTCACTGCCTGTGGAGCAAACCATGCTGTACATGTCAAGAAGGAGTCTGGGGTTTGTTTTCATGAATGTTTTCCTTTAACCTGGTGAACGAGACGGTGGCAAAACACTGGCATACCTTTCCCAGAGAGTTCGTGCCGTGACTGGAAGCAGTCAAGGTCAGTGGATGGGGCTCTGTGATCTGGTTGAAGATGTCCCTGATCTTAGTAGGGGTCTAGCACTGGGTGACCTTTAATGGTCTCTTCCAACCCAAACCACTCCATGGAAAGCAGATATGGCAAACCACCATTCCCATACACTAGGGGGTTTACACCCAATAGCCAAAGTGATTGCATGAATAGCTCTGTCTTCCCTTAATGGAAGAATGACTAAAAGGGTGCCTGAGAATGCTCTTAGTAGCCTCCCATAAATCCTTACCCACAAACCAAGAATTCTGCAGATGGCATGGATCAGTACACTGCGCTTTCAACCAATACTCAGAATAAAAGTAAATGACAAAGTAGTACCCCTGAGGGACCACTTCATACTAGTGCTGTGCTTTATCTCAATTGTTTGTTTCCATTTTCATTTTCCTCATCTAGCTGCAGGGGAAACTGTAGTACCATGGAACCATCTCTATGTTTTCTGTCCATGCAGAAAGCAAATTTTCAAAACAAGAATTTCTGGTTAATTTAAATAGATATTATGTTCATTCTAAAATTTATTTTGTATATAATAATAAAAATTTGAATATATTTCTGAATAAACAAGTCAAAATATTCCATTTCGTCAAGGCATATCTACTAAAAGTCAACAGAAATTCATGTGTTCCTGCAGAAAGATTCTGTCTGCAGTAGAAGAGGAAAATATATTTTCTTGGAGAAATGTTGAAATTTTAGAAGTTTTAGATCTCATTTTCAACTCCTCAAAGCATTTCAGGATTTCTTTTTATTGACCTCAGACATTTCAAAAAAATTTGAGTTACTGCTGTCTCTGCAGCCCCGTTTTTCCTCAGCTAAGGATTCTGAGGACAATAAGAATATTTCACCTTGAATTGACAGCCTTTCCCCTCTTTTACTCATACTACTTACCCTTTTATTCCTGAACTTTCTATTTACCACGGTCTGAGAAACACTGCGCAGTAATATATCCTTCTGCCTAGTTCTTCCACTAGAGATGATTGTGCCTGAATCCCTGGAGACTTTCTGTGAAGCTTTCCATTGCTGTTTCTCAGGGACCTGGAAACTGTTGGTGGCATAAATCATCTGCATTTTACAGATTCCCAGACATCAGGGATGCAATTTCCAGGAGATAGGAGGGGGGGAGGTCTTTCTTCATTTTTCAAAACCTTGCAGTAGAATATAGTTATTAATGGGTCTCCATTCCCTTTCATATTGGAAGAAGCCTTTAAGGGAGCATGTTTTGCATTCAGATTAGCACAAGACCTGTCATTAACTGATATAGGGAAAGACTGCTTTTTCAATACATCTGCTGTGGCTATTATTTTTAATTACACTCCTGCTGCTGTAAATTGGTTGTGACTTGTAACCACAATATTTTAAAACAGAAGGTGCAACACAGAATACAGAGAAGTGCTAGAAAACACAAAGACTGGTATCAACGGGAAACAACAGATTTGGTATTATAAAGGTGAAAAAAACAGCATGTGAAAACGTCACTAAACCCAGACTAAATTAGAAACTAAATTATGTATGATGTGTGAGGAGGCAAGATGTGGTACCTGCCGGATTTCACTTTCCCAAGAATCTAAACTTAGTGCCTGGTGACTGGAGACGTTGCTAAAACATCACTATCCATTCCCCTTTTTTTTTCTGCATAATTTTGGAGCAATCTGAAATTGGATCAGTTCAATATTTTTACCACTGGACGCACTTCGGGAAATACTTCAATAAAAACCACATGGCATGACTTCAGGGATACTCTTCCTGGATGATCTTTCTGGATTTTATGAGATCCAAATGACTGATTCATCCAGGAGAGCATTAAGGACCACGGAATAGTGACTGAAATTTTGGTCTTAACAGGGAAAGATTTTAAAAATCTATGTTCAGCTACAACAGCAGTCAATGATTTCTGATATACCATACCTGCATACAGCCTTATTTTCAGAATCACTGTGTTCAGCTGGGAAAGGTCCAACAATCCTGGACTTTGTTTTTCTTAATTAAACTTCACATCACTCTTTCTTCTAGGAGAAATTTTACCACACTATCACTGCCAAATCTAGAAGATTTTTGTTTTTGAGAGAAAGATATTTTGACAGCAGACCACACCACCATTTTGCGTGGAAACCTTTCCATCAAACCACTGATGCTTCATCCCTCTTACTGAAGAATAGACCAAATGGATTTCTCATGTCCAGACTGGGTGAAATGAAGCACAGATCTGAATTTTGCAACATACTTCCTTAACCTTAACTTACAGAAGGTTAGGCCTTTTTTGTTTCTTTGTTTCATCATTTGTTCTTCAAGTAGTTGAATAGATACATTAAAAAAAAACCTTCAAGGAAAAGTACAAGTTCATATGCTGCCTTAGATGGTTCAGCTGGATGTTGTGCTCCTCAATCAACTGTATGCTCACCAGGAACGCGTCACACTTCTCTTGACCACGCTGTGCAAGCTCTAATGGTGATAAACATCTAGACAGTTTTTCTATTATTTTTGATTCAGTCGATGGTTATTGAATCTGGTCAGTGATTGCCAGTACCAGCAGGCATTTATTATCATTTACTCTGTAAATACAGATGCACTGCAATGCTGGATTCAATCACACCCTAACACAGGAAAAGTCTAAATTTGATTCAGGCTTTGCCACATGAGTCCACATGTACCACAACAAATATATGTGATCTATCACATCTGGCAAGGGAATCAGACAATATTGCCGTACACAAAGTTTTAAGTCTCTGATCTGAGGCCTAAAGAGATTTCAGTGAAATAGTTGTTTTCTTGAGGAAGAAACCAAACCAAGATATAAAGAAACAAAGGAAAAATCCACATTCCTTGTCACAGAATGGGGGGTTTGGGTGGGACCATTGGAGGTGATCTATTCCAGCCTCCCTGCTCCAACAGGTTCCTCTAGACCATGTTGTTTGGGACTGTGCTCTGAGGGCATTTGCATCTCTTTTGCATTCACAGAAGTTATAAGGACATGCTGCAAAGGCTGGACAGGTGTCAGCCATTCATTACTCATGTTGCAAGAGACAAAAAGTCTGATATCACTTGCTCTGACACGTAGAAACACAGAATCATAGAAACATGGAACGGTTTGGGTCAAAAGGTACACTAAAGACCACCTAGTTTCAAACCTCCTGCCATGGGACACTTTCCTCTAGAGCAGGTTGCTCAAACCTGACATCGTGTGATGCTTGACAGCATGCATGTCAGAGTTATAATGTCTTTAGCTTTGTCTGTCATGCCAGCCTGCCCTGTAAGTCAGTGTCCTTCGAGGCTGTGACTGCCCTGCGTGTGGCACTGATGGTGTCGGGGGTGAAACCATGTGGATAAATGTTTCGGACACTTCCTGGCCCAGGTTTGTCCTGCTCCATGGAGCATCCCCTTTCAAATGCTGCCAGCCCAGGCCACGGGTGGTCCGTGCAAGTGGAGATTTGGCAGAGGAGATGGACTTCTGGCCATGGGGATGTGATTGCTAGCAGCCAGCCTCTAGACCCAGCCGCTTTCCTTCTGCCAGAGAGGGGCAGCCTTGATGACAGGCACTGCAGCGGCGATTCCTTGGGAAGCAACCAAGGCACACCATTGAAGCATATGGAAACAGCATTCAAACAAGGAATGGAGGGAGTCAGGCTGGGGCTGCGCAGAGCACTGAGCTGGATGTCCCTACCCATCTGTCCTCTGCTGCATCTAGACTGCCTTTTTAGTCCAGCCCTGCAGATTTGAATTTACCTCTGTCCGTAGAGCAGGCGCCTGTTTTCATGGGGCAATTTCATTTGCTATTAATACAATTCTCCAGCCTATATCATGTGAGTTTTCTTCATACCCATTTGGCTGGGCACAGCAGCATTCAGCAGTCAGAGATTTGTCAGACCTAAGACAGCATTTTCTCTTTTCTGGGAGCTGAGGAAAGGGGAAGGGGAGGATCAGAGCTGCTACAGCAACAGCTGTGGAAAAGGGGATAACACAGGATCTTCCAGTGACTCTTAGGCACCAAGTAGGATCACCAATTTTCAGTACCAATAGGCCTGTAGTAAACACATCTTCAATGAATATGGCTATAGAGTGGATAAAAATAAAAAGCAGGGTTTTGTTAGGATGATTGTTCATCCTTTTCAGAATTTAAAACATCAGATACTCATCAGCTCAATGGTACAAGAAAAGTCTTTGGGAAGGAAAAGTATTACATTCAGGGTTCTCAATCAGAGCTGGGTTATATTTTTTTTAATCTGAAAAAGTGATAAAAACAATTTAAATTGTGATTCAATTGCTTGTCTGTTTAGCACAGGCATGAAAAATAGGATGTGATAATTTTTGCACAAAAGCATGCATTTTAATTTAGTTCTCAAGTAGTGCTCCACTGTGTATTTACAATCCAGGAGACATTCTAAAATAATCCAAGCCAAACTTGAAATTTATAATTGATGGAATACAATTGTATAGGAAGGAAAAAAAATAGGAAAGAAACCTTTCCAGGCTGCTTCAGATTCTGCTATAAAACAAACAATAATCTGTCCTCCTCTGAAATTGCAGGTAAACACTGAGAGCTTATGCTGAAGATCAAATGGCAGTGACTAATTCAGAATGCAAGAGCTTCTTAGAAACTCATGAATTCTTAGAATCTCATGAATTCTTGTGAAACTCTTATTGTTTTTCATATATTTAACCCGACTGATATTCTTTGCCAAAATAAAACTATAGAATTTAGTATTTTAAAATGTTGTATCACCCTTTTAAGTACAACTCCCCTTAAAAACATCTTTTTGCGGGGAAGTGTAGTGTTTCCAGTACTTCCAGTGGATGAATAACATACATCATGGGATGTTATTCAGAGATTCTTGTGTTTGAGCATCTAATAATTGAATTTACACCAATAGAGGGTATTTTACATATGTATCCGTACCTTCGAGGGTATTTTACAGTGTGGGGCTGTGAATAAGCAATATCACTCACTGAGAAGCTTAGAGACTGAGTCTAAAGTTCTGGGCTTGGGCTTAATCACTCAAACTGGTGCCGGTGGGGCTGCACTCCTGTCAGGGACCTCCATGACACCTCTGTGTGCTCATTTCCCATGGAAGCGGAGGTCCGTGTGGTAGCAGAGCCAGCAGACAAATGGTACAAAGGCTGATGCTCATAATCAGCACCCACAGGCGCTTCAGTCCAGAGCGGGATGGGTGGCACAGGGTGAACTTCATCAGTGGCCTCCCTGGGGGAAGGCAGCAACACAGCCCACGCTAGCCAGGGCCACCATGAAGGTCATGAGACCCTTCCTGGAGTACTGTGTCCTGCCCTGGGACCCTCAAAATTAGAAGGACATGGACCTGTTGGAGCAGGTCCAGAGAAAACCATGGAGATGATCAGAGGCTGGAGCACCTCTGCTATGGAGCCAGGCTGAGAGAGATGGGGAGGGAAGGCTTCAGGGAGAACTTACTGCCCCTTCCAGCACCTAAAGGGGCTCCAAGAGAGCTGGAGAGAGACTTTTGAGAAGGGAATGTAGTGACAGAACAAGGGGAAATGGCTTGAAACTGAGAGTAGGTTTGGTTTAGATATGAGGAAGAAATTCTTCCCTGTGAGGGTGATGAGGCACTGGCACGGACTGCCCAGAGAAGCTGTGTCTGCCCCATCCTTGGAAGAGTTCAAGGCCAGGTTGGATGGGATTCTGAGCATCGTGCACTAGAAGAAGGTGTCCCTGCCACAGCAGGGGTTTTGGAACAAAATGTCTTTTAAAGGTCCCTCCTTACCCAAACCATTCTGTGATTCTGTGAATCTGTGATTTGTCCCTGTGGTAAATAATACAGAGAGCACAAGGCATCTAAATATAGAGACGCCACGGCTATTAAATTGCAGTGTTGGGAGAGGAGCAGCTGAGATGCATGTGAGCAAGGCCGGGCCCCAGAGATGCTCATGGCAATGGAAACAGTTGCCATGGAGACAACAAAGAAAGGCCGACCAAAGGAATTGCCAACAAGCGCCAGTCTGAGGGTGCCTGATGTTGAATAATGCAGGGTGCTGCTGTCGCAGCCCCAGCGCTGTTTGGGAGCCCAGGGAGCACTGAACATGCACCTTTCGATTTGCTGTGCTGCAGGTGGTGGCCAGTGCTTCTCTGTAGGCACTTACAATTAACAAAAGCAAAAAACAAAAAACAAACAAACAAAAAAAAAAACAAAAAAAAGCAAAATAAAACAAAAAGAAGTGGAGCAGCAGCAATAGATGGGGTTAAAACCCTTTCTAAATTGAATGTTTCCCCTTGTCTGTGCTGGAAGAAGGATTTCTGCTGATGCTGTTTCTCAGCATTTAGCTCACAGAAAATGGTCTCAACACGAGGAAAGGAGAGAAGGAAAATCAATAATCCTTGATCATTAGAAAGCTAAAACCATTAGGAACACACGGAAGATTGGAGTAATCATTAAGGCAGGTATTGCTCCTCCCTGCACATCTGCTTCTCCAGTTTGCCATTTCAAGGTCACGTGCAGTAAAGAGCTCCACAGCTCATCATTTAGTGCCAGTCCTGGATTTTAACTTTGGCCACAATCTGTCATTAATATAAAACACAAAAAGAAAATCTTATGTAACAAATTAAAAAAAAAAGGAACCACAGGCGCCTCTTGTGTGCAGCAAGGAAAAGAGTGGTTTGCAACCCATAAAAACAAGAAGTTTATGTTCATTCCAAAGAAGATCATTGTCGTTCTTACTAAGAAAAAAAAAAGTATTTTTAAATTTCACACCATAACTTTTCTGCATAGCATTATTGCTAGTTAGCATGCCTGGAACATAGTTATTTCCCTGTTTTTAGTAGAGATATTCTCATAGATGGGAGGACTTTGAGGATATCTGTTGGCTTTACTTGGAGTAAACAAAGTGAAAAAAGAGAAACTGCTGCCTTCACAGGAAAAATGGAAATGTTGAGCTTTGCTGAACAACAACCAATCATTCCACTGAACTTGTGTTGTAATATCCACAGCACAGCTTGAAAATGGGTGTCCATACAGCTTTTCACAGAAAAGTGCAAGTGCCTACAAGGCTATGAAATACCTTGTCAACTAAAGACATGACACAATATGTGTTTTCTATTTAAAAAGTACACACATACACAAACAAAAGCAATTTATGCACAGCTTAAGCCAGAAACTTAAACCAGCAAGATATCAGTGCTTGACTTCCCTGTATTCCTTTGAGAACAGTCCATTGTAGCTCAACAAGAATTATTTTTAGGATGTATACTAAAGCAGAAGGACATGTGATTTTCCTTTGAAGCAGGAACTTTCAGGGAGTCACTTTTTGATTGCAAAGATACCAAACTAAAGTCTTTGGTTGGACTTACATGGGCATAATCTCTATCTTGAAAATTGAATGCTGGGCAATTAGAATTAGTTCATAGCCCTTTGTTTTGCTGACATCAAACCTTCCCTTGGGAGATACAGAAGAAGAAATTAATACTTTTGCAGAGTTGTGGAGCTCATGTAAAGATAAATTATAATAAAGTAAGTGTGCAGTATAATTATTATAAATACAATAGGATTTTTTTTTTCACCTAAAGGCAAAAATTATACAGCAGTAATGAAAGAAATATATTGTTGTTCAGAGAAAATAATTCGGTAGTTATTCATAATTCACGTACTCCCTAAATTGTCTCTTGATAGGATTTAAGTGTTTCTAGGAAATACATGGCATAAATTTTTTGGTGGGCTATTTTTTTCTGGAGTTTAAGTTTTAATTATCTTCTTGTGACATTCAAGGGAGGGAACAAAAACCCCAAAACCAAGTCACTCATCTCCGTTCTCTGTGGTTGTTGTGGGTTCACCCAGGTCAGCAGCTAAGCACCCACATGGCCCCTTACTCATGGAGGGTGCAAACTCATTGGCCTAGGCAAAGACCATTTAATTTTTTTTTTTAAGTGATACAAACACAGTTATTCACCACCTGTCCCCAGCAGACTGATGCCCAGGCAATCTCTGAGCAATGGCAACCTGGGCAAGAGCAGTCCTCCAGTCTTTCCCAGTGATCCTGATGTTGTGTGATATGGAATTCCATTGGCCAAAGTAGTAAGAAGTTTAAGCCTATTTGCTTAAAAAATCATGGTTTTCTAACCCCCATTTTAAATAATAATTGAGCCTATAATGTTGGCTTCTTCCTATTCTAGAGGCTGTTAACAAAGACCACGTTTGGAAATCAAAATATATCTATACAGAACTAAGACACCGAAGGTTAGAAATACTTCTTGCTTAGTGTTTAATTCCCACTAATACAATTGGAATTCTCGCTATTGAAATCTGGATTTTGAATGCAAAACTGTGTAGTGAAGGTCAAAACAACAATTTGATACACAGCTACTGAAAGCAGCATATGCCTGAAATTATTCTGAACACTGGCATCAAAGAAAAGCACGTGTGTGAGGGGGATGATATTTTTGCATAGCATCAGAAGGCTGCTTAAACAGCTATTTCTAATGGCATTAATCAATCTCACTGCAGATGAATCAATCTGCAGATGAATCTGCAGATACTGTAGTACAAGACATTTAAGCTTCTCAAAGCTTGCACTAAGATGCCTCCTCAATTCCTTTTCAGACTTTTCCTGGAATTTTCTGGTTCTTAGCTGGAAACAAGTGTTTATTATGATTTTTAGAATGTTCCCACTTTCAAAGCTGCCTCCTTCATTTTGCAGTCTTGTGGTAATCACCTGGCTTCACCCAATTCACCAGAAGGTTTTCAGTCACCTTCAGGTGTTTTCATCATCTTTAGTCAGTGAATCCAGATGGGTTTTTATCTTTTGTGCTCATCTCTAGACTTCATTTACAACTCATCCATATTTTGGTTTTTTTAATCTTCTACATTCTGGTTTTAGAATAAGACAGAAACAGTTCAACATTCCTTTCTAAAATGTTGGGGGGTGTGTTTATTTACATATGAAAGTCTTAAATATAAATGGTTTAGTAGCCTAGAAAGACATTTGGGAAAAAAACCTCCTCCAGTGCTTCTAAAAATTTTAGTGTACTATTTCAAACACTACAAGTTTTACAAGTTTTATTTATTTATTTATTTATTTATTGCAGCAATAACTTCAAAGAACTTGTAAAACAAGCCAAGCATTTTACATTTATGCTTAATTTAGATTGATCAATTTCCTCTGAGTATAAGTTTATTCTTAGCTAATTCTCCAACTTCCATTCCACTTTCAGCACAACTCAGCCTGATATGTGAAAAAACCATAGTTACAGTTCTTGCTGTGTTAGTCTTTGCTGTGGCTCCATATGATGTCTCTGTGGATAAACTGTTGAAACAGATTTTCTACCCAAATCCAAATAAACCATCAGTTTCTTAATACTGTTCTCATCGATTTCCCGAAGAAATATGATATTCTCTGGCAGAAAAAGCTTGAGAGACACGGCTCATGCTCTTCCAACAAACACGCAGAATGATCATAGGGCTTAAATAAAAACAAATAAAAAGTAATGTATTTTCATCCTCTCTTGAGTACGAATATGAAGTACTCAATACACTTTTCTTTCCACTATTAAATAAAACCACAAGGAAATTAAAGGCAAAGAAGAGATGAGTACTGAGAAGTTCAGAATAGCTGTGACAACATTGTCAATTTGACTCTAATGAATCATTTCGCTATAGGGATGTATTTGGGTTATATTTTCAAATAGTAAAGCTTTGTCTTAGAAGTGTGGTATCAATC
Source organism: Atrichornis clamosus (assembly GCA_013400975.1). NCBI lineage: Eukaryota > Metazoa > Chordata > Aves > Passeriformes > Menuridae > Atrichornis > Atrichornis clamosus. The sequence continues at coordinate 48,589 of WBMZ01009098.1, read as the reverse complement.
CACTCTCCACACTGGACAATTAGTGCAAGTTCACAAATACCAAGTACTATAATTTCTGAAAGGCTGCTGTTGAAATGCTCTGAAGATCTAGGCAGCCTTTAAAATGTACGTGAGGGAGGTCTGGACACCTATTCTGCAATACAGTTTGGAGGAGTCAGGCCACCTCATCCTTGCACTGTGTCAAGCAGGAAAGTGTCAAGGATCACCTTGGCTCCAAACCAGCAAGGATCTGGGAGACTGTTATTGCTATTTTTCTAATGCGAGGGAATATATAGCATTCACTTCCAAGGTTAGCAAATCTGAGATGGAATATTAGTTATACTTAAAATTTCAGAAGAAAGGAAAGAACGAAATGTCACTATTCTCAAAAAAAAAAAAATTATTCCGTTAAATCTGCTTGTGACAGTTCTGCCCACAAAGTGTGGGAGTATCTGACAGAAAATCAGCTTCCAAGATTCAAGTGACATGTCCTCATCAACAGCTTCGCCAAGAAAGTGGTAACCCTTTATGTTTGTTTTTCCACTGTACCCATTATTCTTTGTAGCTTTTTGCAGTGTTGGCAGCTGGCGAAGTTTGAGAGGCACCCCAATTAATTCATTTGGCAACACAGATCTTGTACTTACACTGGGCACCTGCAAGTGTTCAGACTGCCTGAAGCAATGTGAAAGAACAGGATAAAAAAAGTCTGCTGATAGAAACACTGGCAACGGCAACACACAGCTTCGCTAGTTCAGCCTTAAAATAGATCTTTAGAGCAGAAAGCAATTATCAACAGGAGCTGATAAACTTTTGGAAGTAAAACTCTGCATGAAAAATTTAATTCAGTTATAATTAACGACATTTATCTATCAGTCACAAAGCTGTCCCAAACATTCTTTATGAAAAGATATTTATTTTGTATCTCTTCTTTGATTATATCATGTGCTAGACTCCATATATGCTCACAGCAAGACAACTTCAGGCTGCTAGGAGCTATTTTGCTCTTAAAGCTGTTGAGCTTCCTCAAATTTGGAATGAAGAGTTTAAGTGAGAATGGGGAAAACATTCCTTGAACAGAATTGCAAACAAAACAGGTGTGTGGAAATAGCTTAGGTTTGGGTATCTAGGAATGGTCACGTGGTCCAGGAGTGGAAGTGCTGCCTTTCAGCAGCAATATGAAAAAAGGGAAAAAATTTCTGGATTTTTTTTCCTAATCCCATGTACCACGTGTTTGCTTAAATTGCAACAGTAAGGGATTTGGCTGTTTGTTTTCCTTTCAAATGATTGAGGGGTGATTCTTATAGGGGTTCTTAGCTTCTTTCCTTTTTCTTAATTTATTTTCACCTAAACACTCCCTATGCACGGATGTTCTCTCTTACCATGAAATTCATCTTATTGCACTGTTTGCTGTATATGTTAAGCCACTTTTTATTTTTCTGAGTCGCTCTCACAAATTATTTACATGGCATAGCACAGTCACCTCAGACCTGCTTTGCCACAATGAACAAGATCTGGATTTTCAGTCAAGAGATATAGGGGTTTTTCAGTAAATTTACAATTTTCAAATGACCAGATATGAGACCTAATGAGATTTTCTTCCAGTTAAATCTGCTCATAAAACTGTCAGTTGACAATATTTAATCTGAAAGACAAATCATAGGCCATAAGCAAGTCTTCAGAATAACCACCAGGTTTATATACTTCAACAACCCCTGTCTTGACATTCTATTAAAAAAAAATGTAAATGAAAAAATATACGAGGAAATAATAAATTATTCTTATGCCAGAGTAGCAATGAGATTCCTTGGACTGAGTGGGTGAATTACTAAAGAGATGAAAAAAGCTTAAGGATCAAAAAGGTAGCATGGTTCTCTTTTTGGAAAGGGTAAGTAGAAAAGTTTATTCACTGGGAGGGGAAAAAGCAAGTGATCAGTGTTCTTACACTGAGAGACCCATGTTGTCCTCTGGCATTAAAGTATGCAGTGCACCTGGAGCAGGAAGCTCACACCGAGCCACTGCATCCTTACATCCGCTCTTGGTAGATGTTACCCAGGGATCCAGCCACAAAAGGAAAAAAAATGTTTGTCTTCTTCACTGAAGTGTCTCCTGCAGGAGAGAAACACCCCCTCTGGTGCAGAATGAATGTCCCCAGGCATGGGCGTGCTCTGATGTGCGGTTTGTGGGCTCCAGGTGTGCCCTCCAGCAAAAATGGACTAGTGTTGGACAGTCCCAACTGAGCCCCTTTTCACAGAATCACAGAGTAAGCTGCGTTGGAAGGGACCCACAAGGATCATCAAATCCAACTCCTGGCCCTGCACAGGACCTTCCCCAAGAGTCACACCACGTGCCTGACAGTGTAGTCCAAATTCTTCCTCTGGGAAAAACCAGGCAGTCAAACTGTTCTCTTCAATGTCTCTTGAGAGAGCTGCAGATGTTCTTCATCTCATGCCTGGTGTACACAACAAAGAGATGGGCCTATTGGGGCAGGGACTGTCATGAGACGACAAAGGGCAATGGCTTTAAAATGAAGGAGGGTCAGTATAAACTGGGTATAAATAATTTTTTTACAATGAGGGAGGTAAAACACTGGCACAGGCTGCCCAGAGAGTTGGTGGATGCTGCATCCCTGGACACGTACAAAACTAGTTTGGATGGGGCTCTGAGCAACCTAATCTCATTGTAAATGTCTCTGCTTATTGGGGAGAGGAGGATCAGGTCATCTTTTCCATGATGGTATTAATCCTCACACCCATATGTCTACATGGGGTCTAAGCTAGAGAAGGTCTCTGCGGGTCAGGATTGAGGTAGAAAACCAAATCATAGTGCCTTATAAAGAAGAGATTAAAGATTTGTTCTTTGATGTAAGAACTTCTGGAGTGCAGTTGAGTCGTCCTCACAAGTTCTAACATTTTGCCCCAGCAGCCTTGAAGGGTGGGCATCAGTGATGCACCAGTTTCCCTGAATTAGCCCAGATACCCATCTCCAGCTGGCAGACACAAGATTCACAAGATCATTTTGTAGTCCTGGTTAAGGTGGATGTTTTGAAGCCCCTGGCTGAGATGCCTCAGTGGCACAGGACACCTAAATCACATCCCCAGAAATGTCATGTTCCCCCTGCTACCGAATGTTGAGTTTCCTTTCAAATCCCAGAGCATCAAGATTTGAGCAAACCAACTTTGTTCTGCTGAGACACAGACAAGAGCATGTCAGAGCTGCCTGCAGTGGGGAAGAGAAGAACATGTCACTGTGCAGCAGAAAGCCCTCAAACAGCCAAAATCTGTGAAAGTGGGAATGATGGCTGAAGAGGGTAGGAATCTGGGGATATAGTGATTGATTTTGATGCAGGATAGAATGTTCAGTTATGTACTTGTGAACTCGCTGGCTTTGGTAAAAGGACTGGAAAAGCAGTGATGGGAATCTAGTGCTTTACTGAGGGCCAAACTATGGCAGCACAAAGAAAAAGTGCTGTTGAAGGACTACCACATGATCAGGGAAGGAGTAATTTGGGAGAGAAGGGGCAACAACTAACTTTGGAGAGAGTTAATGGCTTGGTAATTTGATGGTCTGTGTCTTTGGTCAGATTTATTCTGTTCTGTCATGCAGAGACACACTGAAACATCCAAAACATAGAAATATTTTATGCATCTGGAAGTGTCAAATTACATCAAGCTGTACGTAGCAGAGCAGCTCATCTGGTAAAGGCACAATATGCCCTTGTCCTAATGAAAGAAGGGGAACAGCACCCTAATTTAAAGAGCTAGTCTGTGAGGTAGTGGACTGTAACTGGGGGTTGGAAATTAGGTATTTGAGGAAAGAGATTCCCTCTCAATTTACATTGATATAACAGACCTGAGACAAAGACAAGTATATTTTAGCTTGTCATTTTTATGCCTCCAGATTTTACTAATCATCCTTTATTTACAGAACTTTATAAGTTAACCAGCCAATATTTTTTCCAAACTAAGTGTCTTATCTTGAAAGCAGAGCAAGCTGGGAGAGTGGAGGAGCTGTTTTTTCTGAAAACCAGATAGAACTTCTGACACACAAAAGTTTGTTTGCTTTTCTCAGTGGGAATGAATAAAGTACAAAGCCTTTCATATCCCAAAACAGAGGGGAGGAAACTTTGGAGTTTGGTTTACAGGAAAGGATCAAGTAAACGAGGATACAAGCAAGGATGGTTATCTTTGGGCAATGGACATTTTTCCACTCACATATTTCAGAATACTGAAAAATTTTGAACCTTCCCCCTGCCTTTTGGATCCTAACAAAAACCTCAGTGACTTTACACTATAAAGGGATGCTTTTATGCAAAGGCTGCTACCCTGGAAAGATCAATTTTGTCACCACCAACTTAGAAGGAAACTGTTAGGACTTCAGGAGAGAATTTGAATTTTGATTAAACAATTCTAAAGTGAAATTCTCCACAGAGAAATGGCACACAGGAAAAACAAGAAGAAACTGAGAAAAAGCTTCAACAGTCTAGTGGGATGGTTGTCACCAGTGACAGAATTATTATAGAGCAGCCGAGTGCAAGCAATAACAGAGAAAAGCTGAAGGTCACATTTATTGCAAGAGTTTTCACTCTTCTCCCTCTTTCACTTTGCCCCATACTACCATATTTGGAATTAAAAGACAACATTTTCAATCTCTTTTCAGGCAGTAACAGCCTCAGCTGGCATTTTCAGCTTGGTTCTAGCTGTTACAGAATGTTGCTAACCCCATAAACATGCAAATGGACAACAAATCCTGCCACTTCTGCTGAGCAATCAGCTAAATTGTGTGTATGACTTATTTAATACAACATCTCTCAAAATGGGTAATTTTTTGTTGTTTTTGTTGTTCTGACATGAAACAAAGTTATCAAGAATTTGGGAGCAAGGATAAAAAAATGATGAGAATAATAATCTGGACACAGACACAACTTTTTAATGAAGCTTGAAAGCATTTAAAAATAAATCTTTTCCAAGGGGAAAAATGCACCATTTTTCAGGGAATGGAAAAGTTAAAGACAAAGTCAGTAAGACAGCAAAGTCACAAGCAAATTAAAAACTGAAAATAAAAGTTGTCAACTTTTATGTTGATAACTTTAGCAATGGTTGATAACTTCAGCATGGAAACTCTAGCAGTGAGTCCTCTTTGACTGTCTGTGGAGCTACAAAACACTGCAAATTTTGAATATGTATGCAGAAGGCTGATTTTTTTCCTCTGAATTATCAAAATGCTAGACAACTTGTTTCAAACACAGAAAAGTACTCTCTGGACAAAATCCTGTTCGTGCTGTTGATCAGAATAAATACAGTAGCTATCACTGGAAGAGTGCAGAAGGGAACAGGGCAGAGATTGAGCAGATGCTCTTCATATTCTGGTGGGCACTGAAGCAGGCTGTGGTGGTCAAGGTCAAAAGCGTTTGTCTGCACAGAAGTTACAGTCAGACATCATCAGTACTATCATCAGACACATTTTATCGTGCATGTGGGAATAGATCTATTTCTGCAGCAAAAAAAAATGAAAACTGCATATGTTCTACCAAAGCAGTTACTGCCTGGGGAAGGAGGCAAAGGGGAGAGAGAATGGGGAGAACTCACCCAGGCTGACATCTCTACAGGTGTCTGCCCTCAAGTTCATCATGACAATGTCTAAAATCACTGCACAATGGAGGTTGTGGGTAGAAAAAGGTCTGTACCTCTGGGGAATGCTCCTGTGTGGGTAAAGAGACAACTCTGGTCCTCAACACGTTCCTGAAAGGAAGTAGGGGAGAATTCCATCCCAACTGACCCCACGGGACAGTTTCAAATTCAGACTGAATAATCTACTGCTAGATATCTGACCATTGACTTGATCCTAGAGGTCTTTTCCTGTGTAAATTATTCCACGATTTTGCAGCAAGCTAAATAAACTGACAGTAAATGGGAACCACACCATCACTCAGGTGCTTCACACAGTCAGCACATCCTGAGGTAGAAATTGAGGCTGACTCACCTACAGAAGATGCAGCAGGCTATAGCTTGGTTTTCATAGAATCATAGAATCATTAAGGTTGGAAAAGGCCTCTAAGATCATCAAGTCCAACCATGAACCCATTATTGTCAGGTCCACCACCAAAACACGTGTAGTGACACATCTACCTGTCATTGACATACCTCCGGGGACAGTGACTCCACTGCTGCCCTGGCATCTTGCTCCATTGCTTGACAATCTCTCCATGAAGAATTTTTTCACAATATCCAATCAAAACCTCCCCTAGTGCAACTTAAGGCTGTTTCCTCTCATCCTACCCCTTGTTATCTGGGAGAAGAGGCTGATCCCCACCTGGCTATAACCTCCTTTCAGGCAGTTGTAGGGAGCAATAAGGTCTTCCCGAGCCTCCTTTTCTCCAGGTTAAACCACCCCACAACCCTCAGTCAATCCTCATGAGACTTGTGCTCCATGGCCATTCTCTGGATATGGGTTTGGACACGGGTTTGAAGCAAAATACCCTGTTTTCCTGTGTGCAGAAGCAGCATGGTCTAACCTCTCCCATGGCCTGCTGGACACAGGGTTGGACACTGAGGACACTCTGACACAAAGGGAGGACACTCTGACACAAAGGGAGGACAGTCCTGCTTTGCTAGACACTGTGATTAGAAAAATGCTACCATGTTCAGTGCAGAAACTGACAGGAAACATGAGAAGAGGCACATCCAGAGCTGGCATCCAGAAGCAAAATGCCCTTACTGCAAAAAAGGAGAAACCAGTCTGTGGCTACCCACGGTGGGCCGCTCTTGTAGGCCAGGGTGTTTCCACAGCAAGGGCATAGTCAGGAGCAAAAAAGAGACATTTTTAAATGGTTCTGCACTATATTTGGGAGTGCTTCAGCCAGGCTACAAATCCAGAAGGCAATGCCAGCCATAGGAAGGAGGGATTCAGATCGCATTCTGTCGGTGCAGGGTTTGCCCCAGAGCTGACATACAGGATGAGAGACAGGAGAATCAGGGCAGAGGGAAATACTAGGAATGGAAGGAGTCACCCAGAGTGTTTACTTTGTTCCTCAGTGTCTTTGGTTTTCTGTAGGGTACAGTCTGAGCACTTTTTATTGTAATTGTGGCAGTCTTTGCTCTGTGTTTGCAGTTTTTTTCTTATTCAAAGACTAGCAAATGAATCTTGTGAAGCCTTTGATGTTCCCTCTGTACTTTAAATAGCTATCACTTAATCTGTGATACACACAGGATGCTTTGTTATGCATACTGAATTGTACACTCTGTATCTCAGAGGAGAGATTATTCTGAGCAGTTGCCACTAAAAACCAGTCTGAAAATTATAAGATTTTTCATTAAAACATACCAGAAGAGCTCTAGTCTTTCCTCAGTCATCATGTTGCCTTCCTAATTCCACAAAAATCTTGATTAAAGTCCTCTAAAGAATAATTGCTTGGTAGTATTTTCTTAGAATAAGAATAAAATAATTTTCAGGTAAGTTTGTCAGCTTAACATGCTACCTATTTTATTTTCCATAGTATGTTAGTGAACTTGTTCACTAGCAAAATTTACAAATAAAAAAAGATCTTTTTTAAAAATCATAAAACCAAATTCTGAATATGCAAGTGCAGGAATTTATGCAAATGAAGGACAGAAGCATAGAGCAGGACCTATAAGCCATAGGCATTCAATTAAAATGATCTGGTCTCACTATGAATATTAAACACTGGGAATAAGCTGTCCACAAATACTATACAGAAATAATTCATTGTGGACCTTTGAATAATTAAATATAGGATAACCAGGGACTTGTTGAAGTAATTTGTGAGTAACAGCACACAGAATTTTTAAATGCATTGTTTTTCAAAACCAATCATGCAAATTAATTGAGCGCAAATGCAAGGATTTTTAAAATATCTCAATATTTCTTTTTTTTTTTCTGGTAGAGACAACAGTCACCTAGAGACTAGGAATTTTTCCCAAATCAAAATTTAGCTGAAGATATTCCTATTTACCGAGATCTTTGCCACTATGAACTTGTGGCAGGCTGTAGTCCTTCCCCAGAAGCTTGGCAGTGCCCTGCAGCCAGCATCCTGGCCCACGTCTGGAGGCGGCCAGCCCCGAGGAGCCTGGTGCACTCGGGCTGTGGGAGGGAGGCAGATGCTCTGCACAAGCCCACGTGGCTTTTCCAGCCCTCTCAAGACATGCAGGTCTCAATGGTGTCTGCAGCTGCACCACAAACCACAGAGGACCTGAAGGCCCTGAATGTTTTGTGCCATGGAGTCCTGAATGTCACCTCATTTAACTCAGCAACAACTTTAAGACCTGTCAGCTACTGGTTGCACTCAGCCCTGCTCCTAGCCTGTAGATTATTGATAAGGCAGGATTTTCATAATGAAAGTGCTGAAAGAGTGGCACAGGTTACCCAGAGAGCTGGTGGGTGCCCTGTCCCTGGAAATATTTGAGGTCAGTCTGAACAGAACGCAGAGCAACCTGATCTACTTGAAGATGTCCCTGCCTATGGCAGGGTGGTAAAATGGGTTCACCTTTAAAGCTTCCTTCCAACCTAAACTTTCCTGTGATTATTCTGTTGTTCCTGTCTCAGGACACTCAAGCAACCCCAGAAATGCTGTCATTATTTCTGTTTTCACCCCAGTAGAGACGGCTTTTGGTATCCTGTGCTGAATGCTTGAACTGCTAGTCACTGTCCACAATGTGATGAATGGCTCACTGTTTTTACTTCAGAATTGCCAGGGTGACCAGCTTTATGAGAAAAACACATGAGACAGGAAGAAGACACATGGCACACACACACACATATTCATAGAATCATGGATTGGTTATTGTTCAGCTTAGATGCAGAGCGTGGTCTTTACCCTTGTGGTAGATGCATACTCAGAACTTCAATGGCTTTAAATCCAGTGTCCTTTTATGACCACTAATATTACTCTCTTCAATTGTCAAAATCCACAGGTCACTATGAATTGCACTGGAAAAACAGTATGTACTCTTATTTTCTGCAGTTCTTCAGTGGTGTCTTAAAAAACAGACAACACCAGACAACGTAATGTAACATAAACAGCTTCTAAGTGGAACAGGTATGAACGCTGTAATGAAAGTAAAGCCAAAATTTCCAGGGACCTCAACTAGGCAGTGTCCTACCCTACCATCCACAGGAATGCAAGAGCAGAAGCAGATGGAAATCATTGCCAGGGTTCACTTTGACCCATAACTAACGCTGATCAAAACATTACATCTGCTTTCCTACATATACCCAGGTGAAATTAGATCACTGGCTGAAATATTCATGAACACACTGCTCATGCTCAAAGTGAACAACATGGATTCCTCAACAGGCACAGCAGTTTTTCTTTTCTGAATGTGCCATCACACCTGTTATGCTAAAAACAATCATGTATTACTAGAAGGAAATAAAAAAGAAAATTTTCTTTTACTAGATTTCAAAGGATGGCATTTCTTCTGTAGTGGGATATCAGTTTGGCATAATTAATAAAGGTGATGTTTTTTGAACAAGTGGAGAAAAGATGTAGATACACTTTTGTAGCATAATTCAATTACCCATGAGATACCCTAAGTAAACATATTGCAGTTAAAACTCCAGAGCTTTTTTGCCATGAAGAATACTTACTAGAATAATGAATTTGCAGGAGTTACCTCTCCCTTTTCCTGGCAATAGGAATTACCTAAAAAATATGCCCAGAGACAGAGAGGACATCTGCAGCTGAGTGATCATGTGCTTTTCATGTGCCCATAAAGCACTCTAAACTGGGAATTACATTTCTGTGATGAAAATAGTAATAAAACAACCCCTACCAGACACATCTAGTTACTGAGTGCATTTAACTGTTTCCACACCAACTTTCAGAGGAATTTAGTAGTTTTTGAAGCTTGTTTGGGTAGAAAAAATAGGATTTAGCCATATTTTGATGAAAAGTATTTTTTCTTTTGTTAGTCTTATAGTTTGGCAAAATATTTTGCAAACTTCTCTATAAGGGCTTTTAGCAGAGTAGGGTGCAAATTAATTTGGGGAGAATTATACCCTGTTTTAATTGTATAGGGTAAATTTCTCACTATCAAGTGCATGATGACTTAGTAATCAGGTGTTTAAATTAATTTAATACAATCATATCCAAATGTAGCAACCTATAATGACATTTGCAATTGGGCCAGGCCACTGGGATGAAATGAATGTACTATTAAGCCAAATAAAGGGTATACATGTGCAAAAAGTATCTCAAACATTTGCAAAATGTTTGTTTGAAGCCACACATGCACTTTCATGCTCTGCTGATTTAGCAGTCATTCTCAGTGCTGCTGCTATCCTCAGAACCCTGAGTATGTCTCTGAGTTTTGCTGATAAATGGATATATGTAGTTAAAATGTAGGGATGAAACAGGGGGTTTTTTGTTCTCCTGTTATCCTTAAGGGTGCCCTTAAATGACTGTGCCTTTCTATGCCTCTGTGTCCTGTGCCTTTGCATTTTCACATTCTTCCCACATCTTAGTAATGTGCTTTCTTTCACCTGAAGCAGAAATTTCAGAGAGGCAAATTTCAGAGGTGCTCATTTTCAAGTTCAACTTATGTCCTGCAAAAACTGAGAACTGTCTCCATTTTGTTATTCTATCTTCAAAATGTTGTTTAGAGCAATGCTATTAGTTGACTGTCTGGGCCCTGACCAGATGGATAACAATATGTACTTGGCATAATTTCATGATGTCTTTTACCCAAAGACGTTTATGATCTGCCACTTCAAGGGGTTTGGTGTATGAATAATGCCATAATATGGTATCCATGTGCATCTTTCACATAAAATTAGGAGAACTGTACTGTAAATTAAGAGTGAATTAACATCCATTTCTGGTAAATGCTAGGGTGGGTTGGCAGAGTGGTTATCCAATGTTGAAGACAGAAAAAGTTAAATTCTGGTTTATGTAGTTTGGAAATAAGAAAACCCCACAATGTTGAGTTCTGCTATGCCAAATGCTATGTTGGCTGGAAACTCATCTGTACCATGAAAAATGGATCTCGCTTTGCTCAAGGAGAACATTTAACTAAGCAGCAGAAGAGCTTCTTGTCCTCATTCCTGAGCTTGTGGTGTATCACGTTGTGCTTATCTCCAGGAACTACAACAACGATGTTTGTCCCTCAGAAGAGCTGCCCTATCTCTGTCTGACCCCCTGCTCCAGCCAAAACTTGCTCTTTCTCATGGCCGTGTTAATAACAACAATCCTTGGTTATTACAAACAATTCTTGTCTGTTATTACCAACAGTCCTTGGTTGGTTTCATGGCCATCCAGTTATCAGAGTTTGAGACATGCACATGAGCCCCTTATCTTCTGGAATTCTGCAACACTCAGTTGTTTCAACTTACCTTGCTGTGAAAGAAATATTCACTCATTTCCCACAGAGCAGAAGAAGACCTTGATATTCCAGGCCTTGCTGGTAATTCTGTGTGCACCATGGGTACCAACTCACAGCAGTTCCTTTTCCACCCTCACTAATAAAACGTTGCAATCAATTCCTGACCTGCTTGTCCTAAAGACCATTAAGCCTTCATACAACCAACTCTTACCTTTCATTCATCAAGCATTCTGGGAAACAGTATTTTTAAGTCCAGAGACTGATTCTTTGACAAAAAGACTACTAGAACCACAGTTAGGGTCAGACTCATAAGAAATGGTACCTTTGCAAGTGCTTCCTCTCCCAAGAGTCTTGTTTTCAAGCAAGACTTTTCAGAAGTCACTCATGGTTTGAGTCCTAGACAGTGTACATTTTTCAGGAGGTCTGCTAACCCAGAGAGCTGGTGGGTGCCCTGTCCCTGGAAATATTTGAGGTCAGTCTGAACAGAACGCAGAGCAACCTGATCTACTTGAAGATGTCCCTGCCTATGGCAGGGTGGTAAAATGGGTTCACCTTTAAAGCTTCCTTCCAACCTAAACTTTCCTGTGATTATTCTGTTGTTCCTGTCTCAGGACACTCAAGCAACCCCAGAAATGCTGTCATTATTTCAACACTTCCAGAAATCCTGAGCCTGCATGAGAGCACCCATACATGTGTTCATAATTTTATTTCATCCTGTAGGTTTACCTGGAATTAAATGCATTTGAGTTGAACCTCTGAGCATGCTGGTGAGGCATCATTGACTGATGCCTTTAGCAGCCCTGTTAGAATAAGTCCCTGCCTGCACCAACACCTACTTGCTGGTAGGTGGTGTTCCACACAAGGTGTTGCTCTATACCAGCAATTCTGTCAAAAGAACTGACTGACAGGTCATAGCCTGGTTTGGCCCGAAAAGGGCAACCATTCTTTTCTCAGAGAAGATCAGGTTGGTTGTGGCTGGAAGGAACCTCTGGAGGTCACTTGGGCCAACCCCCTTGCTCAAGCAGGGACAGCTTGAGCCAGTTGTCGAGGATTATGCCTGGATGGCTTTTCAGTATCTCCAGGATGAAGAGTCTACAACCTCTCTGAGCAATTTGTTCCAGCACTAACTTCTAAAACAGTTAGTAGCCAGTCTGGCAGCATTAGAACAATTCTACCAGTATATCTTTTGGGGAAGAAAATGGAAGTACAGAGGCAAAATGGGCAGCTACAAGCACTTGAGGCTGGCTTTGTCACCAAGTTTTGTCTTGGTGTGTAGCCATATGAAGTTTAATCTGTTTTTTACTGAGTTCTTTTATGCAGCTGGAGAAGGAGGAAAAACAGATATCAAGCAACATACACTTAAATAGAATATTTGAACAGCTACACTTCATGCCCCTTCAAAGTAATTTGCTTATCTACCTTAGTTCATATAGATTGTGCAAGGAAGTAATCACAAACATTTCGTATTTTCAGTAGAGATACTTCACCAATTCATTCTCAAAAGAGAGATAATTCACAATCTGGCTTCCTACTGCATGTGTTTTGAGTTTTCTTTGCACTGCGGGCAAAAAAATCAAGACAATGCTATTAACTATTCATTAATATAGAAAATCATGTTGTGAAAATGCCATGAAGTCACTTATATGTGGAGAAACAGTCAATATACAAAATGGTACTTTCACCTCTGCATGAAGGAAGGGCATCTCTCACAGGAGAGCTTCATTTCCATGTAGGCACTGACATGAGAGAGTAGCCTCTAAAAAAGCTGCAGGTAGTTGACATCCAGTGAGTGGGAACTTCTCTGACAGAAGGGTGCCTGTTCAGGCTTTGAAGCAGGTGAGAAGCACATCTATATCTCTGAGGACCTGGTCTAGCCTGGCCAGAAATTCTTCTGCCCAAGATATGTGAACTTCAAAAAATCCAGCTCTTTTACAACCCTGAAACAGGAACTAATCTTTTGGGAAAACCTGGCTTTCATCTGAGTCAATTAGAAAATAGTTTCAGACTCCAAGTAAGAACTGTAGGATGAACTTCTAGCACGTCCCATTTAATGCAACAATGCTTTCTTTGCAGGCTGTGCCATTCCCATGGCTATTCAAACACAAAGGATGTTATTTATGGAACACCATTACACCCTTTTCCTTCTTTTCTCACAAAAAGGGAGATGTCACAAAAGATGCACATACGTAAAACCTCTCACAGACTAACAGACGTGCACATACACATACACATTATATACATCACCTTACAAGCACATAACAAGATTCTTAGATAAGAACTGCAGCCACCTGAACAGATGGCTAAGCCGCAGGCAACTTTGCCTTCAAAAGAAATGGAGGTCAGTAGAAAACAGAGCAATGCTCAGGGGAATTTTACAGGCTAGACAGCTTGTCAGTGCCAGGGACAACCTGCACCCACCAGAGAACCAAAGGTATCCACTGCCAGTCACGAAAATGATGGTAGAGATGGCAGGCTAACCTGGGGGCCAGCGGCCTGTGCAAGGGCAGAGTTGCAGCCCTGTGCTTTAGCACTTGTCAGAGTAAGGAAATCTGGAAGGCAGTAAGGCCACTCATTAATGTCAGGTGGATGTGTTTCAGTGCCTAGTTCACCCAGAGCCCGGGGGATATCAGTTGGTGGGAAATGCTACTGTGCTTTTCCCACCCAGATGGGCAGAGTGCCAGCAGAGCTTTTTGATCAAAGGTACAAAGACAGCTGAATGCCTCAGACCCCCCACCCTCCGCCAGGTGAGGAAGAACCAGAGAGTCCCACGACCCACTCTGCCCCTTCCCTCTCCATCACTGATGAGGGCAGATGGCAGAGGAAAGCCGGGAGAATTGTGAAGATATCACAGAAATTTTTTCAGTATTAAAATAATTTAAAAATTCATAAATGGGTGGGAAAATACAATCCCACTGCTCATGCTTTTCTTGCAGTGCTAAAAATTTTATTTTACCATCTTAAAATAAAAATGTTCATTCTCTTCAGGAGTTCATGTCAGCCACTCCAGCAGTGGGAGCAGAAAGCCACTTTTAAAGCCCAGATATGTACTAAAGAATCTGTATAAACCCCACCCATCAGCAGCTTACCTTTGCTTAGAAATGACATTTCAGTGGAGCGGATGTGATAGGAGTCACTGAAGTACAAGCTCAGTCCTGACCCCAGGGTGCCGTGCCTGAGATTATGGACCCCTGGACAAAACCCTTTAGCCATCGTCTTACATATTTTCTTGGAAGGTGCATGTCCAATAAATAGAAAACAGATGCCATTGAATATTTGATCACTTTTCTCATCCCTCAAAATCCACATATGTTTTATAATTAATGGCCCCAGAAAAAACCCTGTACTTTTGAAACAGCAAGATATGGATATGTTTAATGCCCTATGACAGAAGACATTTATATGTAAAGTTCCTTTTCTTAAAAGAGAAAAAATAAGAAAGATCCAGCTGGAAGTTCACTGAAGAGTAGATAAGGAAGAATTCAAGCTTGAGGTGAATCACAGTCTTGAAATTTTACAGACTTGGAACTTAAAAAATAGGAGCAAAATGATGAAATTAATGGAATGAAAAACACTGCTAAAAACACCTCTATAAGAAAATATTTCTAATAAGGTTTCTTGTCTATTATATTTTTTATTTTATTTGCTTTGTTTCAGTCTCTTTCTTCATAGAGTCCTTCTCCTGAGCCTCTCTTTGATATTAGCATGAATCAAATATACTATGCTCTCCAAGCCCATTAAAAAATTAAGACTTTTCCAATTTTATTGAGAACACACAGAGCCAGACGGTCACTGTTCTGCAGTGTGTGGCAGAAACATCCCTGAGACTCCAGTTCTTGCTGCCTGAGAAGAGCTTGATCTCTCTCAGAAATATTTTCCTTCCAAAAGCTTCTTCCAAACAGCATTCTCTCAAATCTACTGAGTGGACCACAAAAAAAACCAAGCATTTTGCCATGAAAATACAAAGATTTGTTGAACTGCTCTCATCAACAGAATTATATGAGCAGAATTCACTGCCTAGACTACAGGAAAGCCCTGGGAATTGATGATCAGGCTGCTGCAGACATCCCTCATGACTGTAGTTTATCCATCAATCCAGAAAGAAGTGTTTTTGACTATCTGAGTTTGAGCTCATTGGTTCTGCTGCACTGCCAGGAGTGTGACACCGTACTGTGGGACAAGGCTGTGTGAAAAAGAACTTCACACTTTTGCAAATTAAGCAGATAATAAACTGATGAATGCTGCAAAAATATAGAATATGAATCCAAACACCTGTATTTTCTTTACCCCCTCTAAAGGTGCTGATATGGACTCTGCTGATGACCATTTAAAACTTGATTCTTCTCATAGCGTAAGGGAAAGAAATAGAATTGATGTGGGTGAAGGGGACCTTGTGAAGCTTCTGGTCCAACCTTCTGTTCAAAGCAGGGTTGGTGCTAGGGTTAGACCAAGTGCTCAGGGCTTTTTCCAGCTGGGGCTTGAAGCCCTGAAACACAGAGATGGCAAAAACCTTGCTGGGAAACCTGTCCTCTGCCAGACTATCCTCATGAGGGAAAGGGTCAGGTCTCCAGCATGAACTCCCCAGTTTTAGCTGATGCCATGTGCCTGCAGGGGTAGAAGGCCTGCTGTGACAACACAGGGATGTGGAGGCTGCTGCCACCAAGCAGTGGACTGTGGCATCATGAGCAGATGGATTGTGAACTCTTATCCCTCATTGATTATATTTGGTAAGCAGAAGCTGTGACAGTCTGACTCCAGCTTGAACTCCATCCAAGCAAGATAGCAAGGTCTGGAGGATCAAGCAAGGCTTCTCTGGTGCTAGATGGTGCCTGTTCTTGACAGATCTTGGTGCCAGTCCCAGAACCATCAATCCTGTTTCCCTGCCCTGCCTGGTTGGGGCAGCCGGACACCGTGGGTGCAGCACTGAGGGTGAGCTGTGCAGGAAAACGACCCCCGAGGGTGGCTGTGGAGTGGGTGACAGGACTTAGAGAGTCAGGAGGGTGTCCTTGTCCCGGGGCTTGAGCATTTCTTCCTCCCTTGCTCAGGATAGCCAGTGACCATGGCCTCTCCCTCCTGCAGCATGTGCCAGCAGTGAGGGCAAACACTTCCTGATCCTCAGCTCTCCTCATGCTGCAGAGCACAAGGATGGCCATGGAGATGGACGGCAACGCTCCATCTGCCAGGACACTTGTAAGGCGTGGCTTCTGCTCTGCCCTGTCACCACCAATTCTGCCTGGGCTGCGTCCTGCTGTGGACAGTGCCAGTTGTCCGGGGCACCATCAACAATATGGCGGCCTAGTGAGCAAAGAGGCCCAGAGGCTTCTGTGTTTCCACACTGCCAAGGATGAAGGTGACAGCCCAGCAGCCTTCAGCAACTCCAGCTCCAGCTTCAGCTCCTCCAGATCCTACAGTTCCGGCACACAGGTGAACTCCTATCAACAGCCCTGCAATCTCCATGGAGGAGGAGGAAGTTGGCACAACCGAGGCTTCCCTTTGTGACGGTCCCCACAGAGCAGGACCAGCCCCAGGAGGAGCTGGGGCAGGGGTAGTGACAGGTGCCTCTGCCCAGGGCAGCATCTGCAGTCCTTCCACTCCCAGCCAGGGCAAGGACAGCTCACCTGGGGGGCCCTGGCGCCCCTCAAAGAGGAGAGACCACAGGCCCCAGGACTCCCTCCAGCCCTGCAGGAGGCCACCCTGGCAGCATTGTTAACAGGGCTTCTGGTTTATTTCTCCTCATTATTGGAGAAAAGGAAATAAATTGTTTTCACATGCACTGGGGACTGCTTTCTCCCCCTTCTGATGTCTTTCCCCTTCATTTCTTTGCCTACAACCTGTGTCCCCACATTCTCTTAAAATACTGCACTTATAATACTACAAGGCCTTGAGCAGGGAATTGGCCTCTTCTAGGCTGAATCCTATCACAGTATCTCCAAGAGAAAGTACAGCACTAGTTGTGTGGATTGAGTTGGCTTGCTTGTGCTGGGTTGGGTTTAGCTGGTTTTTGGTCAAAGTGTGCCAGCATTCAGTGCCATCAGGACAGCCAGCTCTATTCTTTTTTTCTCATGAGTCTTTCCAAGCTCATTTGTGGGGGTATTTTTGAGGAGAGATCTGCTGGGGTTTCACCTCTGGTTTGCTTTTCAAAAACAGTTACTGCAGCCAGAAAGTACTATTTAAAACCATAGCATTTATCATCTTCCAGGGACTAACATAGCCATTTTTACTGCTGGTGCTTCCTGCTAGCCTAGTAGTGATTTAAGGATTAATCTGTAGTGATGCAGAAAGATCTATTCCAAGTACCAGCTCCAAAAGCAGCCTTATTCCTTGCTGGAACAGGCACAATCACAACCTGCACTGTGACTAATCCTGCCAAGTATGTTTTCCTTGAAATCTCTGATAAAGCGACTGACTATCACCACTCCTGGTCTCAAACAAGACAGCACTATTTCCATGCCTTTTTCTTTATGTGTTTTAGACTCTACAGTCATACAAAGTACAAATACTGTGCATGACAATATTTACCCAACTCAAAGGCACTGCTTAGCACAATATGATTTCATCATCAATTTATAGTTCAGGTATGTGGTGGAACCACTACTAATCTCTTTGCTTCTGGATGGAAGAAGGTTCTACCCAGGCATGTTCAGGGGACACCAGTGGCTCTAGACTGGACAGAGTATTTCAATAATCCTTTAAAAGAAACATTTAAACTGTCCACTAAATGAAGTGATGAGTCACAGGAGTAAGGGGAGGACAGAAGCTTTTAAATCTTGAGTAAGACCTGGTTATTTAAGGATGCAATTGTCTTTAAGTCAAGATCTTCTTCACTAAAACTGAACTTGGGGTAAGACATTTTCTACGCAGAGGTTGGACGCCAACCCCAGACTGCTGCAAGGACAGGCTGTTAGCTGGGTGATAGAGTTAGAGACATCTCTGATGTCTCAGGAACTGCTGGGAATCATGCACAGATAGAAGCAGGGCTTTTATTTTTGTGTGGCAGTTTCTGAGTCAGCTTCTTTGGTGTCTGGCTTAATTCTTAAGAATTAGTTCTTAAGAATTTCTTAATTCTGAAGAAATAGGAGAATATGGGGCAAGGAATATGAGAAACAGGGCTTCTGCTTCCAGATGCTAGATGACAGTAAACCTTAATGAACAGATATGGTCAAGATGCTTTAGCTCACATTTACTATTTTTTTTCAAAAGCAGTGTTACAGTTATAGAGCTAGTGAAATGAAAGGTAATCTTCAAAGGTAGTAGTGTCATCTAGAAATCACAGGTTTATAGATTTCCAGAAATTCTGATCACCTATTCCATTCTCGGCTTTAAAAAAAATCCTCCCTATTGGTGTTAGCTATTGTTCTTGAAAACAGATATAAACAAAGATCTATAAAGAATACTTGGCCAATTTTCTACCAGTATATTTTTGAGTTTCAAGCAATAACTCCACTTCATCAAATGTTCTTTTTCCTTCCTTTAATTTAATTTCTGATGCATCTGTCCATCATGCAGTTCATTAGAGCTTTTAAGTTTTAACAGTGCTCTTGGTCTGGATGCATGAAAAAGGGAATGGGTAAGCATTCAACATTCTAGTGTTATTGAAAATACTGCCCTGGCTCTCCATTTTTAATTAACCTTCGAGCATGAATGCTTTTGAAAGAAACAATTTGGCCGTTATTTATCTTCTAAGGTGCCAGGCTAGATCATCACATCATGCCTTGATCATCACAGCGTATACACAGCTTCAAGGCTTGCAAGCATATACTATCAAAATGGACTTGGGAAAATGCATTTGCACATACTTATGGATTTATCCACTATTCCACCTCTCAGAATTAAATGTTTTGAGGGAATTAAATACTAACCACCTTCCTAATGGATTATTTAATAAGTGTTTGAAAGTGGTGACAAATTTGAAGCAGGTGACTACAATGTCAGAAGCATATCTAAGCATTATTTTGACAGAGAGAGTTCAGAAGCACCACTACCAACTAACAGGTTTCCTTTATGGCCTTTTCAGAACAAGGGTGGAGTGGAAGGGTCAGAATTTGAAAAGTTTAGAAATTACAGTCAGCAAGGGAATGTGACAATTTTCCCATGCTTCCCAGCTTATGTCTCTCCTGGGAAGGGAGACTGGCAGTGGCTCTGTGGCAGGACAGGCTCCAGTCCCCAGGTATGCCCAGCATTGTTGAGCTCCACTGAGTTGCAACAACACTGACAGAGACCAGGACGTGCAGAAGTATTGATAATTTTAGAAATTTAGAAATGACGAGTGCTGAAAGGGCAGTACATACAGAAATACAATTGCATTTCCTCCAAGTTATTTACATAACTTTGATACTTTGAGGCCGTGTGATTCATTGTGTGACAGAGAAAGCTGTTGAGCTGATGTTTCCCATTTTTTCTTGATCAAGAAGAAGTTCTTTTAGAGCTAAAGTTGTGCCAGCAAATGGTGGTCTTAAATACTTCAAAGACTGAAGATACATTTGCCTGAAAGAACAAAAAAAATTCGTCTGATGTGTGGTTTTCCAAGGACCTTTTAATCCAGTGTTGCCCACATATTTTCTTCCCTCCTGGTTTCTCTCTACTTTTTCCAACTTTTGCATTTGTTCATACTGCATTTCTATAACAGAGGAACAAAACCTGATGAAATCTGTCATTGTCAGGAATAGAAGAGCTGAGAGCTAAATTTAAAAGCTGGTAAAAACACTAACAAAAAACTACTAAAAAAAAAGTCCAGGTCAATTATTGTTTTAAGTAAAACAAAATGCAACCTCTGAGGTGTCTGCCACTTTCAAACAGCAAGCCAACACCTCTCTTGCATCCCATCCTTCTCCTCAAATACCACCAATACCACCTTGCCTGGGTTACAGGTCCTGCTTTAGGCTGTGTCCTGCTTTAGGCTCAGCAGGAACAGGATGTACACACTCTAAAACTGCTGTATTAAGAGGATGGTTGCTATGAAATCTGGCGTGTTTCTTAATTAACAGCATTTTAATGTGGTTCAGATTGCACAATATAAGAAAACAGCATTCTCAGGATTTCTGCCAGAGTTGAGACATTTTCTTGTCATGGTTACTGAGGAGTTGAAACTTTCTCACCCTTTTCCATCAACTTTGTATACTATTTTCTTTTATATAAAACTGCATGCAAAAATCCCTCTTGCCAAAGCCCAAAATCTTAAAAGTGGATGTAACTTTCAACTGTTGAGGGGCTTTATAAGCATTAGAGTGAAATTTGTTCCTTCCTTTCAATTTTTAAGAAAAATGCACCCCACCAAATCTGTTTGTACTTTTGCACTTTCGGGTTCAAACGTATCTTGAATGAAAGGATGAAACTCCTGTTAAGATACCACCTTAACACCTCCATGATCTGTATTTGGTCCACAATTTTTCTCTGGGATAAAGCCCTTTGTCTCAATTCCAGCACTTCAAAAATGGGGATATCACTGCTGTCTTACATTGAGCAGTGATCAGGAAGATGAGTAGGTTAGAAACTGATAAAGGGCTCAGGGCAGTTCAGACACAGTCTGTAGCTGATCAAGGGAGTTTCTAGCACAGCAAAGTTTTAAATAGCTCTTTATCACTTACAGATCTCTTCCTCGTATATCTGTTTGAAAAAAAAACCTAGTTTTTCAACATGCTGTTGCTGCAGGGGCTGTATTTTGGGATAAATGAAAGTCAAATGACTCTTGAGTTTGTGTTTGTAATTTTTAGTGACAAAATTCAATTAGAGTTGTATATGAAAATGCTAAGGCACTCAGTTATGTTTAAGCTTGTGTGAATATATAATCCTCTTACAGTCTAGATGATTTAATAGTCACTCTGCTGAATAACTGTGCTTCTTTCCCCACAGGTAACACAAGTGAATACTGCAACCCACAAACATGGGATTTAACTCGTTTGGAGGCCTTAAACTAAACAGAGCTGGAATTATGCCACTTGGAAAAAGTTATCTTCTATGCACAAAATATTTATCA
Organism: Atrichornis clamosus; assembly: GCA_013400975.1. NCBI lineage: Eukaryota > Metazoa > Chordata > Aves > Passeriformes > Menuridae > Atrichornis > Atrichornis clamosus. Next base: position 27,304 of record WBMZ01009098.1, on the reverse strand, counting down.
TTTCAACCTCACCAAACATGCAGAGACAGCTCTCTCAGAAACGAGTTCTGTGCACAGAACTAACACAAATCAAATTAGTGCACTGGAGCTAAAGAGGACATGTTTAATCTCATCTCTCAAAAGTTTTTTAGTAAGTCATTAAAAAGAAGTTTTGCTTTTATATATATATGTCTTCCTAGGAATGACTAGGAAATTACAGTAATGGATTTCCAAGGCTGGAAGTCAAAGAGCCCTATGCAGAGATAGGCAAAAAATATCACCACGCAGTGGGATTATCTTTTGAAATTCACCATCTCTTTTAAAAGATGGAAAAATTTGAGAATAAATAAATGCTTTTCTGGTTGAAAGCCCTGCCTATGTCCTGCATGATTCCAGACACACACTCCCTAATGTCACTTGGATACAGGCACAACTGGTAGCTGCTTCAAGAAGCAGTGCCCAGGTTATTGCAGAGCAGTGAGAAATCGAAGTGTTTATATATTTATTTTAATGTAAAATGAGGAAGTTTTTTAATGTTTTCCAGAGAAACCATCTGTCTACAGATTTTTCCTACAGACCAAGTTTCCTTTTTCCCTCCAAAACTAATGGACAGTTTTAAACCCATCCTACTCTATCACAGTGCTCATTCATGCATGCAGAGGTATCTGTAATGCAGCACTACTGTAGGAAAGCAATAGAGACCTCAGGAATTTTCCTCTCAACCACAAATGCACTTTTACAGCTCATAAGATAGATTTATCATTTGAAACGAACTACAGTCTAAATCTCCTAAACTTAGCCTTTGACATTGTTTTCTTGGAGGAAAACACCAGCAGAGCTAAGAGGCCAACGTGTTCAGCCTATGCAGCATATGGGGAGTAACATGCAGCAAAGACTTGTGAAAGCAGTGCAGGGAAAAGGACTCCCCTTGCCTCATAAGGAATCAATAATATATCACTGCCTTGCAGTACTCTTCATTAAATACTTCCCTAATTTCCTTTTTCAATTCTTTTTCCACTTAACCTTAATCAAATCTTCTGGAGAAAAAAAAAAAAAGAATTTTTTTTCATGTTTATGGAGTGTTCTAGATGCAAAGGTGTTCCAGAATAGTTGCAGTGGGAAAAAAATTACATTTTAGACACAAAATATCCATCATTTGGATCTGAGAGAGTTCTCAGAGAAAAGAGTTTTTTGCACAGAACTGACTCTGGATACCAATACTTTTCTTCCCTTTCAAGTAGAAGTATTGCTTTATACTTTTCCATTTCAAACAATAGTGCACTATGAAAGTCCTCTGTTTCTAATTCTTAGATCTAATTAATATTTAAATTTTTTTTTTCTCAGCATTGCAGCGGCTGGCATTGTTTTACATTCTTAGCGTTCCCCCAGAGAAGTGATAAGTTTCTAGCCTTCACAACTCTAGGTAAAACTCAATATATCAACAACACCAGCTTGAAACCCTGGAGGCATAGAGGAACAGAATGATTCTTTTTTTAAAAGTCATATGTTCGAGTATTTAGTTCACAGTGTTTAATAACTGGGGATTGGCAATCTTGAAACAACTGAACTAGAAGTGATCATCTGAAGTGAGATTTTTTAAAAAGATAACTTTATGCAGTGAATTATTTAAAAAGCAAGCTCCATTATTGCTTTAAATAGCAGCTTAGGTCTCTGAGTAGACATCTAGATAGTTACTTTATGGGTTATGTGAGAGAAGCATGGGTAAATGAACAGTAACTTAAAATTTACCAAGGAATTCCAAAACCATTAGTGTTGGAAGATGTTCCATCAGTGGAAGTTTTTACTGAAGGCACTGTCCCAAGCATCCCATGGCATTTTGATGTAAAAGAGTGACAATTTTTAGAGTTTTCCCACTGCAAACATTCAGCTTAGTTAAGCAGAAGCAGTACTACTGTTTGACGTGACGAGCATTTGTCCAAACAGCAGTGAACAATAAAGGCAGAAAAAATACACACCACAAGCAAAATTGAACTTAACAGCTCACCATTTGCTCCCGGCTCTACATTTCTGGTACTGTGAGGAGGCTTTCATGTATTTCTGGTGTTCATGGGCCCCATTTGGTACAGTACAGTGTTCTCCTGCTCCTGCAGGCGCAAGGTGGGATCACTAAAGCACAGGCAATTCCCACTTCCCAGCTGTAGTGCCTTTCAAGCACAGAAGTACCTTCAATCTTCTGGTTACCTTTCCAGTTAGCAGCCCTTGGCAGCCTCTTAACATGTACCTCTGGAGGGGAGCAACTCCAGCCAAGACATCTGGGAATTGCTTGCAAGACCAGTCCTTGTTTGAAGTATACATATTGAGAGTGTCAAAGCACTGGCACAGGTTGCCTAGAGAGGTGGTGGATGCCCTATCCCTGGAAACATTCAAGGTCAGGCTGTACAGGGCTCTGAGCAAGCTGATCTAGTTGAAGGTGTCCCTGCTCATGGCAGGGGGACCCAAACCATCCTAGGATTCTAGGATTCTATGAAAAGATTAGAGTGAAGTTGTTTGACTTTTGTTTTGTAACACAGCTTCCTATTTTAATAAGTAATTGCCTTTGTTTCCCCAGCAGTAAAAATAGAACTGTGCTTCCTCTTCTGGTTGCTGCCTTATTCATGACCACCATGCTACATGTGTGTTTGATTCTGCATCAACCTGCTTCTTGTTCCTCCAGGGAGCTCAACAGGAGCAACCTGTGCTCTGTTTAAACCATCTGAGCAAGATAATCACCAGACATGTTCTCTTATTGCCCATGGCAATTTTCTGGTCTTGTGGCATAAAATTATCTTAAAAATCAGTTGGGCCTGGGCACTTGAGAAGAGTAGTAACAACAATAAACACAAGGAAAATAATTTTCTTCTCATTATTTTCCACTCAATTGTGAGGCTGCTTCTGCAAAGTGAAGCTACTTAGACAAGGGTCTGTTTGAGTTTTTTGCTAACCATCGGATTAAACATCCATAGCAACCATACAATATGTGTTCCTCTATATAAAATGGAAGGCATAGAAGAAAAATTGAGTAAATTAATTAAATAAGAAAAGAATTTGTGTGTAAAAGGTTTCTCTAAACCTCTGTTTCCATATTCATTTTGCAGTTGTATGCTTAATAAAGCTTCCTACTTTCATGTCTGTAGTTCACTGTTTATGTTTGTGAAGTGATTGATAAATACAGCTGGGCAGACTTTTCCTATGGGTTTAAAATTAGCAACCCTTTTTTTGTGAAACTCAGAGTGAATCAGCTCTTTCCATTTCCATTGTTCCATGGAAGGAAAAATTGATGCTGAAAATCTAATAAAAATTTGTGTTGCAAAGTGGTAGAAGAGGAAGGCTTAGTCTGTTCAGCAGTGTGGGCAGGGGGATTCGTTGACAGTGCAAGCACATTCCCAGTAAGTCCAGACAGGGCTTGAAAAGGGGCCAGACCTGTGCTGAGTGGTGGATGGGAGGAGTCTGTACTCACTGTTTTGCCAGGGAGGGACTGAGGAGAAACAGGTGGAAAGCAGGAAGGAATCACGAATCAGTAGGTGTTGCTGCACAGACAAGATGTTAGAGCAGGTCTCTCTGGCAAATTCAAGGGGAAAATGCTATTATTAAAAGGCTACTTGCCCTGAGGGGCACTTATTAGGAATATCTGCCAAATGAAATGGACATTTGAACCATACCCAAGCGCAGTGATGGAAATTGTTATCGCATCTGTTGGCAGTTTCGTTCTTGAATTGGGCAGATGCCCAAGAGAAACATCACACACAGGACATAATTCTCCCAGCAACGTCGTCACTTAATATTGCAGAGTGACCAGTGGTCTCGTAAAGACAGACAAAAAGTGCTGACTTTTAGAAAGGCTGTTGATACTTCCAGCAGCCGTTTCTTCATGCCTTGGCATAGAATGTTAATGCCATGACATTTGTTGCAGGCTTAAATCATCCTAATGAAACAGGAACTGTTACTGTACTAATTCATCCCAGCATGTTCCACTGCAGATCTTTTATCAGCAGTTTTAAGATAATGAAATTAGAACAAGAAAAATGTTTTCCAGTTAGATTTCACCATAAGCAGTTTTATATTTTTTAAAATAAATTGTGCAGTTCCCATCACATATCATCTGCGTTTAGAAAGAGAATTTGTAGTTAGAAAGAGAAATCAGTTTTATTTATTTGGCATACCTTTTTTTTTTTTTTTTTTACAGCGGCACAAAGGTGAAATATTTCAGAAATTCTTCAGTGGGAAGGAGAGTCAATGATAACAGCATTGTCCCAAACTGTTCAAAGAATTCCCCAAACAACTGAAAGGAACCCTACAGGGGGCTGGAAAAGAACATTCTGGCATGATTTGAGGTAACTTTAGTTTCATGCAGTGAATGATGAAGCAGAACCCAGTGCATCTGCACAAATAAAGGAAGAAAGCCTGAAGGAGGAAGAGCTGATAACATGCAGTTTTTCTCAGTCTATTTGAACTTGCATAAAATTTCTTGGAAATGAATGCATTCACATAGGCAAGTTAAACTAGATTTATTTTTTACTGCTTCCGTGAAGTGTAAAGTAATAATAATTCTTGCATTATATAGAAGATGCACCTGAACTTCTTGTTCTGAGTAAGAGGTCATCAGACCCCTACTGCAAGAAATTTCATAAATAATTTTTTGCTATTAGTAGGGGTTTTATGGTTTTTTTTTTTTCCTTTTTTGTGCAAAAATACACATCAGAAATTTTTCAGGGCACTGCTGAGATGAAAATGTGGGAGCCCCTATTTAAAAGGTTGCTATCACAACCAAGGTTTTTACCAAGTCTTTGGTCTAAAAAATTTTTAATTGAAAACCATAAAAACCTGCAGAGTGAGAAGAGATGAAGTCACTACAAATAAGACCATCACAGTTTTATTGTCCCCCCAACTTCCACTTCTTTTCTGTGAAGCTCAATGTCTAATCCAATGCACTAAGAAAAGCCAGGAAGCCTTAAATATGTGCGTATGTGTGCTTATAAATAGGAGTCCCCAGACCAGTTTTCACCCATGAGTTTGTGTATATAGAGATGAATATATATATGTATATATATATATGCATGGAATGTGTGTGTGTGTGACATATTTCAGTGTTTCATTATGAATATCAAATCTGCTTACAAAAATTAGCTCTTAGGGCTGGGAGGTGTGAGGAAACAACCACACGATTGCTAAACAGACTCTCCAAAGGTGAACATTTAAAGAAACTGTCCCAGCCCACCAGAACAGTCATAGGCAGAGAATTCCACTGGGCTACAGAAAGAGACAAGGGAGAACCTGGCATGCTAAATTACTGTTCACTTTGTGCCATTGCTCCTCTCAAGGGGCACTGGCTTCTGTCAGTGCCACCAGTGCTGTAGGCATTGCTGTAGCAGGAAAGGATCCTTTGTGCAATAAACAGGGAGTCAGTTAAATTAATTGTTGTGGAAACAGTTGCACTGCTTTTCATTCTCAGAATAACGAAATTCAGCTTTCCAGAACAAGTGCTAGTAAGGCAAGTACAGGAGGAATATGAGGGATCTGTCTGCTGAGCAGGTCAGCGGCATCACCTCAGCCGTGCTGGCTCTGCAAACTACATGTAAACTGTGAGGCAGAGTCAGCAGAGGAACTGGAGAGGGAAAGCAGAACACAGGGCTGCATGTCAGGCTTGGTGCTGTGACCACTTCCCTGGGGAGCCTGTTCCAGTGCCCAACCACCCTCTGGGTGAAGAATCTTCTCCTGTTATCCAAACTAAACCTCTCCTGACACAACTTCAGGCCATTCCCTCAGGTCCTGTCACTGTCACCACAGAGCAGAGATCAGTGCCTGCCCCCCCTCTGCCCCTCATGAGGAAATTGTAACTGTGATGAGGCCTCCCCTCAGTCTCCTCTTCTCCAGCTGAGCAGACCTAGTGCTCTCAGCCATTTCTCTTGTGGCTTCCCCTCAAGGCCATTCACCATCTTCATTTGCCTCCTTTGGACACTCTCCAATAGCTTTACATCTTTCTTGTCTTGTGGCACCGAAAGCAGCCCCCAGCACAGGAGGTGAGGCTGCCCCAGAGCAGAAGAGAGAGGGACAATCCCCTCCCTGGCCTGCCTGGCGATGCTGGGCCTGAGACTGCCCAGGACACAAATGTCCCTCCTGGCTGCCAGGGCACTACTGACTCATGTTCAACTTGCCATTGACCAGGAACCCCAGGTCCCTTTCTGTGGCACTGCTTTCCAGCACCTACTTCCCCATTCTGCCTCACATCCAGTGTTGCCCCATCCCAGGTACAGAAGCCAGCGCTTTCCCTTGTTGGACTTCATACAGATGGTGATTGCCCATCTCTCTAATTTGTTGAGGTCTCTCTGACTCTTGGGGATGGTCCTGTGCAGGGTCAGGAGTTGAACTCGATGATCCTTGTGGGTCCCTTCCAAGTCAGCTTATTCAGTGATTCCATGATTCTGGAATTTAAATCAGTTTGATCTTTCAATCCACACCTGAAAATCTGGGTCACTCTTTCATTCCGCCACACACCTTTCTGAAAAAAAACATAGGTACGTGTCCATCCATCTTCCCACAGCTCCTGTTGTTGATGTCTGTTTCACTTACCACTGGCAAACCCTAAATCTTACTTAGAAGATGGGATCTTTAATCTTGGGCCAAGTGAAACATCTTTTTTGATCTAAGACTTACAGACAAATAATTAAATTAAATCCCTGCCTGCCTTGACCTAGCTCCTAAATCTTACAAATTGCAAATGTTCCCTCCTTATTTACTTCCACAGCATTTCTCGGCAAATAGATTATTTTATTTCTATAAGCTTAATGTCCACTAACTTCACCCTTGGCATCTCTCAAGAGATTGTTCAGACTGACTTACACTAAAGGGACAGATCAAAGTCCTGAGCAACACTGGTACTATGTCAGTGAAAGACAGTAGTTGAGTGATGAACTATGAAGCAAACCCTTGCCCTTGTCCGCAGTCTAAATGAAGACATGAACAATTTCTTGCCACTCTGCAGGAGTTCTGTATCTAAGAAGTGGCTCTCTGCTGAGTTTTAACATCTTGCTTCAATTAGCATAAGGATCGCTGCTATTCCACAGCCTCATAAGAATTTCAAAGGCTTTGGCAGAGTAAGTGAATTGAGTGCAAATTCCCGCATTTGCCCCAAGGCTTTGAAGTTTCCACTCAAGGAATCCATACACCAACCAAGCCAGGTCTGGAGCAGAGGGTTTACTGCTTGTATGATGGTTCCACTTGGTACATGCCTGCACTCAGCATCAGCTAGTGATGCCACATTAGTCTGGCCATGAGGGAGCCCTATGGGAGACACAGCAGCTATATGGACATTATTGTGTTTATGCTGTTGATATTCCCATCTCTGACAGCACAATTCCAAGTGAGCTTTGTGAAAGTAATAGCTCCTTCTTGAAAGCCTATATGGCAACATCCAGGTCCTCTGAACTCCAACAGTAGGATATTTGTAGGCATGGGAACTAACTTTTTGTCAGACTTAAATTAGATTTAACACACTTCAGATGGCTGTACCTGGTCAGTCAAACTAACCTTGTAAAAATAAGAGAGTAGACAGGCTGCAACTTCTTCTCTGAAGCAGTAGAGTAAATGCAGGTAGGAACTGCTAATGCAGATTGATTCACAGCAGAACAAACTATCTAGACGGGTGGATAAATCATAGAACCATAAAATCAATAAAGCTGGAAAAGATGAAAAGACCTCTGCTCATCAAGTCCAAGTGTTAACCTAACCCTGCCATCCTCACCATTAAACCATGTCCCCAGGGGACACATCTACAAATTTTCTAAGTTACTCCAGCAACAGTGACTATCACTGCCCTGGGCAGTCTGTTGCAGTGCCTGAAAACCCCTTTTGAGTCTCCCTTTTGGTGAAGAATTTTTTTATAATATCCAACCTGTTTCCTCTTGTCCTGTCACTTATTAACAGGGAGAAGAGGCCAACCCTAATCTGGCTGCACCCTCCTGTCAGGGAGTTGTAGAGAGCAAGAAGGCCACCCCTGCGCCTCCTTTTCTCCAGGCTAGACAACCCCAGCTCCCTCAATTGCTCCTCCTCAGACTTGTGCTCCTCACTCTTCCCCAGCTCCCTTGCCCTTCTCTGGAAACGCTCCAACACCTCAGTGTCTTTCTTGTAGTGAGTGGCCCAAAACTAAATACAGCTTTTAAGGGGAAGCCTCCCAGTGCCAGAACAAGGAGATGGTCACTGCCCTGGTCCTGCTGGCCACACTATTGCTGATCCATAACAGCTTTTCAGCAGGAACCAAGTTTCTGCAGTTGCTTTTTTTAGAAAATCATTCCCACCCACCACAAGATACCACTAGTCCAACCTGAGTACAAGCGTTTGTGTCAAGACTTTGAGTGCCAAAACCTACCGAGAAGCAAACCAGGGGCAGGAAGGCATGGGAGGAAACTCTCTTGCCACACAGGAAGCCTCAATCCCAGCCGTGCAGCAGCTCTTCCAAGCCCTGGTTCAGCATTCCCTCCTTACTTGGCAAAGCAGCTCAGTATCAGCTAAGAAGGAACTTCATCCCATATGATTCAACACAGAGTTGGGCAGTGCAAAACAGAATTCTTCTCACAGTCCAGAGTCACCTGTGGCATTCTTCAACCTGCATACACAGAACATTAACTTGCTCAAGCCAGAGATGTCATGAAAACAACCTTAATTTCTGACCCTCCTGAGTCATCTTCACACAGCAAACAACTCCCTTGGGATATGCAGTGAATATGTAAAAGTGAGGAAAGACCCTTCTAAAGACTGGTGATGACTCCCCATGTCTTTTTTTAACTAAAATTACAAAACATCACTCTTTTAAAATATTAAATAGCATAATAATCAGAAACATAATAAAATAAGAGGGATAATTGGAGGGGGAAAGATGAGAGATGGTATTTCCCACTGTTGATAGATGATGCAGCAAGGTTAAGAAGAAACCTAGATGAAATTTTTAAAAAAAAATCTTATAATTACATCTTTTCTATGCTTTTGATATTGGAGATCATAGAATCACAGAGTGATCTGGGTTAGAAGGGACCTTTAAGATAAAGTCGTTGCAACACCCCTGTCATGGGCAGGAACACCTTCAACTAAACCAGGCTGTTTAAGGCCCTGTACAACATGGCCTTGAACACTTCCAGGGATCTCTACACAGAATAGAGATGGATGTCTATTACCCATAGCCTTTGCTTGTAGAAGAAGAAGATGAAGTGAATACCTAGCAAAGAAAAAAAAATATTCACGGTTTTCATAGAAAACTTGTATTAAACTGTGAACCATCAAGTGCCAGAGTGGCTTCCACGTGTGGGTGCTGGAACAGATTGCTGTTTCAATCACTGCTGGTCACATTTCAGTGTTGCCTCATATGCAAGACACAAAAATGCCTCAAGGAGAGCTATCCTTTTCTTGTCTTGGTGGCAGAAAGTGAAGTGAAAACAAGATTAATCCAGTTGGAAAGGTAATGTAAAAGTCTGAGCCAGGTCTCCTCATCACCCGGGTTATGCTGTGTGTACTTACAAGGCATCTGGAAGGCAGGGAAACGCTGCAGGCACACAGTAGCTCTGACAGATCATACAGCAAAACACAGAGTCTCCAGCATTTCAAAAATAAATGTAGAAAGTATTTTAAAGCTACTGATGCTTATCTTCCTATTTTAATTTTGTAGGCTGGGATATAACTGCCCATCAATAATGGCTTTTGACATATCAAAGAATAGCTGTCAGCCTCTGTAGTGGCTCTCTACAGAACTAAAATTATTAATAACCCAAAGTAATAAATACAAAACAACTGCAGAGGGGGAGGCTGCATCTAAACTGCAGAATCCAGATGTGCAGCCCAGTTCCTGTGTGGGAGTACAATTGTGACCATTTCAAACTATTTGGGGTTGCCATTCATTGACGAGAAAGGTGGGTATTGGAAAGAGACAATGTGTTCCATCGTGCAAGTGTTTATGCTAGAGGAGAATCTTTCCAAGAGAAACACCTTCTAATATCCCATTTCGGCCCACACATGGTGCAGAACATTTGTCCACGGTAATACAGAATTCTGGATCAATTAGCTTAGCACTTCCAGACTGAAGGTATTGACTCCTACAAGCAAGCATTACAAAACCTGCATTTCAAGAAAAGCTCAGCTTCTTGTGTGGGGCTGTTGGAAAGTCCAGGTTTGTCTGGCACTGTTAGATAAGCTGTGATGTTCTGCTTCAATCATGGGGGTCATTTACTGGGACAAGTCATCAGTGACAGGAGCAGCTGTTGCACTGCCACATCTTCTGCAGGACCTGCAGCAAGAAATGGAACCAACAGTCATATCCAGAGCTCCAGGTCTCAACCAACCTGAAGTCCAGACAGGAGTCTAGCTGCACTGAATCCTCCTACATTTCAAAAGAAGGGTCAGTTTGACTCCTGGCACAGGCAGAAACTTCACTGCTGGCATTCCCAGCATCCTGAGAGACGTGCAGCACTAGTTCTCTCCAACAAAGCTGAATGGTTAGGAAGGTCCAACATCCTTCCTGCTCACTAGATATGGATATAAATTCATAGATATATATATAACCTGTGCAACTTCAGCCTTTCTCTAGTGGGGAAAAGTGATGTTGGTGTCAATGAACTTGTGAGAAAGCAAAAGCAAAGTCTACCTTGAAATATGGATCTCCAACTAGAAAAGTTGAAAGAAAGCACAAGACTAAAAAAGGATCTGTCCTCCTTGGATTTGCAGAAAAGATGGTATTAGCAGTTTTGCAAATTCATAAGCTGATTATTAGAATCTAAGGCTTTTTAAGAGATCTGAAGTTTACCAAAAAAATGTGGCTCAAACTCTTCCCTAGTTTGATTTTTCTGTAACAATAGTAAATTCATTTAAAAATATGGATTTTTTAATAAAACAACAGTAAGTCTATTAATATTTAATTAATTCACTCCCATTAAATTATTTTGTAAATGACAGCAGAATTATTCATCCTTTGAAATGAAGAGGAAAATATTTCGTTTAACTGTGCACTCTCCTATCAATGTCACCAGAAGCTTCTGTAACCTAAAGGACTACTGAGGTTTCTCACCTTCATAGAAAACAGCAAGAATGAATCTTAAAGTTTGGGTAGGTTGTAAGCTAAGTTTGCACAGTGCCTATGTCCCAAGAGCAGATAAATTAAATATTCCTTTTTATGGCCTTGACTTTCCCCAGGTTACTATCACTACCACTTACTTAATATAGGCTGTAGCTTAACAGCAGAAAACTCATGCATGGGAATCACGGAAGAATCACATTGCTTTCTTCTGCTTTCAGGTTGCATTTTCAGATTTCAGGAAGAATTTTTTCCTACTTCACTTTATATTCCAAATCTTCTAGAGGAAAATCATGCTTAGCTGCAATCCTTCCTTGGACTTAGCAAGGAACTTTTGCTGATATTTTGGTCAAAAACCCTCTGGGTCAATGTTTTCCAGCGAGCTGGGGTATAATCTAAATGAAGAGCCTGGTTTAACAAGGGTATTTAAGTAATCCTTGTAAAACAACATAGCTGGCCAAGGACAGCATGGCAAAACAGATGCCCAAAACTAATGCATGATTTTTGCTGGGGCTGGTATGACTTACAGCATGAGGTTGTGGCCAAGCTCACCAGTTCTTGGGGCTGTGGAGGCTCAGTCAGGCTCTCATTCCTCAGACACCCTGCAGGTGCCCATTCATAGCTAATCTCTTTCTCATTCCTACACTATTTTCATCTTTACAGCACAAAACAGTGTGTAATAGTTAATTAGAAAGTCCACCACTGGTATTTGGCTGTTAAGCCTCTTTTTTAATTGACTTGGTGTCTATTGACCTTTAACTGTTTGGGGTTTTTTTAAAGTCCTGAGTTGCATCTCGTTACCAAAAGACAGAAGGAAATGGAGGGGAAACCATTAGAGAAAACTGAAGAAGGGCTTGGGGAAGAGATTAACAACATGCACATAAATTTGTCAGTTCTTAAAACACCCACTGGAAAAACAGCTGAGACATTTTGTTTACTGCTGACTATTAATGATTGTTGTTACTGCAGCTGGACTCAAGAACTGCTGAAAATTACTGAAGGTTTTGAGAAGCCATGGTAAGCATTTTTTTCTTTAAAGACAATCCCACTTGATTTACTCTGAAGAGTGAATTAAGTGGAGTGGGCTTGTTGAGTGCTATGTCATTTGACCTTTGATTATGCACTTGAAAAAAAGATAGTGCTTTAGAAATTGGTAGTGTAATGACAAGATTGGCCATTTTTCCAGGAAAAAAGGAACAGGACTGCATCTCAACTAGCACACACCGAAAGAAAGATAATGATATTGTTTGACCCCAAGTGTCTGCATCTGATGCATTTTGTTTGCCCTACAGAGAAATGCTACTGCAATTCCCTCTCCATCTGTACATTTTCCATGGTAGGGAAGTGCTTTCATTTAGCAATTAGAGCAGTTTGAGCAATTAGTTTGCATTTCATTCCTGGCACTGTTGCTGACTTATTAATAAGTTGTTTCCACATCATGCGCATATCTGTGCTGCAAAGGGTTCAACTTCTATAAAATGTTAAGAAATATAAAATTTGATTGAACTGCATTAAAATTCCATATATATCACTTTAAAAGTCAGCCTATAATTGACTTCAGAGAAGTGTTGAAGTATACAGAATAGGCTTTATCATGGTCTTTAGAAGATTAGGAAACAGAAATTCCTATCTTTTATCTCTGGGATTTTGTGAAAATACAACAGAGAGCATCAATCAGCTGCTCAAAGTTGGACAGTGAATTTAACTAAATCACAAAGTAAGTAAGGTTTAGAATGTTGTCTGGCAAGTTGCAGAAACCCATCCACTCTAGAGTAGTAATTTTATCTATTGTAACTATAGGAGCTTCAATTTTCTTGCCAGAAGAACCTATGCATTTGTAGTGTTTATTACTACAGTTCAAGAGTCCAGTTACCTAAAGCACTTGTATTTCCCAAATCAAAACTTAAGGGAAGAATAAAAATATCCAACTTTCATGAGTGGAGCTACAACAACACAGCCATTAAAGTAATGCACTCTTATACATGGTGACATTTCTGATGACATTTGTTCCAAAATCCCCACAGAATTTACCCACTTCCGCCAAAAGAAAAGAATAAGATTTCTATATATCCTCCTTTGAGTTTCTTTTATCTTCCTCAGGAGAATTCCACATGGGGTCTTAATTTTTGCCATCATCCTTAAACATTTCATAGTTTTAAATAAATTACTGCTTTAATTTTTACATTGTTTTTGAATGGTCCTCAACACTGTCCTCTTCTTTTACAGTCAAAACAATGGGGGTGGTTGGGTGTATTTGTACTCTGTAGGTACCTGCACTTCTATAGTAGTATTTATCATAATTTATTATAATTTATCATAAATGTAATATGATTTATATGAGATTGATAATCTCATGTATTTCATGTCAATTATAGTAGAATGTCAGAAAATGGCAAACAAGTATTTTTCTGTGTATAAGATCACACACAATAGTCACACCAATGTGAAAAGCTTGTCTAAAAAGCCTTCCTGTCATCCAAAAATAGCTTAGAGCTTATCATCCATGTACAAAGCCAGCTCTCAGATCTGAGGAGAAAAATCCCCAATACACGATTAGAAAATGGGTTTCCCTTTTGCATGAGATTTAGAAATATTTTTGGGGAACAAAACTTGAATGAAAACCTTGAACAGCTCTTGACGTAAGTAGGCCACCTTTAATAAAATGATATAGTGAACATGAGGCCCTGTGCCAAAATCTTGACTTGAAAAGACTAAAAATGTCAACTTCTTCCTCTTTGTCAGGAAGTTATAATTTCACAGCTGCACTTTCAGTTTTCAAAACAGGTAGTCACTTTCTCCCAACCTTTTCTGAATTTGATTTAATACAAAAATTCAAAAGGTAAGACTGGAGACACTCTGCTCATGGACAGCACAGTATTTAAAAATAGCTGTAGCTCAGAGAAGTTTGGGGAGATAAGATAGTGGAAGAATAAGGCCTGATCCTGCAGCCAGAAAAGAAATGGGAAAGGGGGTCACACCTGCACCACCCTTGACTGTCAGTGCTGGGACCAAAGCCCCTGTGCACTGGTGGCTCCAGTGACCTGACAAATGCCCCACTTGATTCCCTGCACACAGACAAGTTTCTCATACTGTCTGGACTCCAGATTTCCTACAGCAGTGTCCCAGACACGTGGCTCTTTTAATTCATTTAACCATGGTCAGCAACACAATAAAAAACAGCTCCAGCTGGTACTTCCAGGGAGGGACCTCCAATAAAGGCACCCCCTGACTTTTATACCCTCAGAGTGCGTGCATCTGTTCCAATAGTGATTTTGTGTCTGGGGTTCTCTCACTGTCCACTGGCTCCTGCAGAGCCTCTGGGTGACCGACAGCCCCTCCCTGGCCAGCGCTCCAGGTGCCCGTGCCCCTTGTGCCAAGTGTCAGACCCCATTCCTGGCTCCTTGCCTGGAGTCCAGCTGTCTCCCCCCATTCAGGACATAACCTGCAGCTTGCACTGCAGCTACACACCCACCTACCTGCACTGGGTGTGCTAATCAGCAAGGCTGAAGCGCCACTCAGAATCAATTTTGCAGATTTTTTCATGCTTTTACAATGCTAAGCATTTGCACGAGAGCACTATGTCCCTGGCTTAAGAAAGATGTGGTTTCTAGAACAACCTTTAGGCTCCTTTCACCGTCAAGAGCAACTACAAAAACTAAGTGTTGACATCTCACGCTGTATGGGTCATATTTGGATTTGTTTGCACATTAGCAGAGCACTAAAGTCACGTCTTCCTCACCTCCCAAGCCGGAAGCACTTAGCAAATGCTCTGAGCTCATCACGCCTTGTAAGGAGATCCTCTTGGAATAGAAACACATCCTCTCCTCATGAATCAATACAACAGAGACCACAAGAGCTAACACTGTGAGAACATTTTAGGATGAGACTAAAACTGGTCTGAGAGCAATGACCAAGCATTTTGTTTATTGGTATTGACAGTCTGTTCCAAGAGAGAGCCTAGTGGAGCTGGTTGACTGGTTTCTTTCTGTTGTCTTCCACTCCAGTCACTCCACACTCCCAAAGCTATTTATGACAACATCCAAGACACATGAAATACTGGAACTGAAGTACTATGTTCCTTCAGTCCCAGTCTCTTCATTAAAATTAAAAATAAAAAAAAAAAAAGAAAATCAAGTATTTTGTTCAAATACTGAGAAAGTCTGTGTCATAAAATAGAATGCAATTGTGGGTAAAACTGCAATTGATGACAGCAGTTCTCCAGCCTCTCCACCTTCCTTAACACAACTGAAAGGCAAGAACAGCTGGACTCTATGGGACTCAATTGGTGATGGCTATCTTGAGTGGCAAAATCCTATTCAGAAAGCTACTGAAAATATGGACATTTCAGAACAGTCAAAGGAGCAGCACAAACTTCCTAAATGTGTTCCGCTGAAGAGAAACTCACAGATTACTTCAAACCATTACATGACCCCACATGGGATTATTTGAAACCACCTTGTTTCCAGTCCATATGGTGTTATGTTTAATAAGATGAAGAGAAGCAGACCATAAAACCATTATCTGCTTCTGGTATAATCTAATTAGGGGTAAAGGTTTGTGTGCAGTATCCACAAACCTGTCTGTAAACTGATAATGTGCTTCAGTCAGTGCCCGAATGAGTCCAATCACATCTGCCCTTGGGAATATTATATACTCAGCAACTGCAGAAAAAAGAAGAAGCTAAAACTCTTTTGGTTTAATAACTGAAATTAGCAGCAGGACTAGTTAACTGTGCACCTTGACACTCCTTACTATTACACTATTACAGATAGTGTACTATCTCCTTACAGATTACACTATTTTTAAATTTTATAGTTATCAGATATTCTTTTTAACTCATAAATTGGAAACAAAAAACCTAGAATAAATTAATTTTTTATTTGATGGATTTAAATAGTTATTTTGTCTTTTATTGTGCACAAACGACATTGATTTTTTATTTTTATGATTCTTAAATCAAGAACAGAAGTTCTTAAACAATCAATGAATATAGTCATATACTCAGAACACAGGTTCTTAGTTGCTGACCAGGCTCCAGAATATCCAGAAAATTCAAAATCACAGTCACACATTGTCATGGCACCAGCAAGATCCGCAGGGAATGAAACCCCAGAGATTGAAACCCCATTGAACCAACAAAGAGAGACTCATGATTTATTCCATCTAACAATGATCTTTGCTGGGATGCCCACTAAGGCTTTTGCATGTATTGGCACCTCCAGGGGATCAGTGGGAATTCCTGTCTTTGGATTTTTCAGGTTATATTTTCTCTGTTAACTCTCTGCCTGCAAGATATTTTCAAAATTTGGCCTTTTCTAAAGACTCCTGGACCTTTTATCTGTGCTTGAAGCCACCTTTGTAAACAGGACAGATGAGCACTGAAAGAGCAGTGTTTTGAGGGAAAACCAGGTAACTCTGGGAAAGATATGTAGCCTGTGATTACTTTATGCAGTTTTCCAGCAGTTTAATTCAATTTCTTACTTTAAAACAAAACAAAACAAAACAACCAAACAAAAAAAGCACACAGAAAAAATATAAGAAAGCCACCTGCAAGATCAAGTCTTTTTAGAAGACAGAACTGGAGCCGGACAGCTTTGTCCTCATTTGGAGAAAAGAATGTCATCTGACCAG
Source organism: Atrichornis clamosus (assembly GCA_013400975.1). Classification (NCBI taxonomy): domain Eukaryota; kingdom Metazoa; phylum Chordata; class Aves; order Passeriformes; family Menuridae; genus Atrichornis; species Atrichornis clamosus. The sequence continues at coordinate 10,644 of WBMZ01009098.1, read as the reverse complement.
AGGAAATTCCTTCTTGGGGCTCCTTTGAGATCATTAATCTCGGGGTCTTGCTTTCAGGTTTTACAATTTCACAGCACAGAACAGCATAATCGTAATTACAATGCACGGCGTGGCATACCTTGCTCAAGCAATGAGACATGACAAGCCATGAATTTTTGTGAGATTATTAGCACACCGTGAACAATGTGATAACATGAAAGGCCAAAGGTCAAAAGCAGAATCACTTTAATCACGCAGAAAGTATCATAATTACCCTGAAGTGCATTTCCTGTTCTGTCTCATGTTGCTGTGAAGCAGAATGGGTTCAGGCAAATATGGGTCAAATATTTATTGGTCTCCAAGAAAGCTGCACCTTACCTCCCCAGCTGCCAGTGAGCAAGCACTCTTTTACTACCACACTCCTAAGCTAAATCACAGCTTGTGCTATAAACACAGTTTACTCAAGGAGAGGTTCTCATTCTTACAGACAAGGTTATGTTTATGCTTGGGTATCTGTTTTCCTTCCTTCACCAGCATGAAATATCCTAAAGTAGCCTCTTTTGGTGCTAGACTTAAAATATTTCTGTCATAAGTTAATATAGGATAAAAAAACTATGTGCAACAGACTGTAGACTGATAATTAATCATATGAGCAGTATAATATATAACTTTGAAGAATTAATTCAGTATTTAGGTGGAGCATCTGAGACAATATGCCAAGAAAAATCCTTAACCACCTTCCAGTGTCAACACTGCCATATGTAATGCTGTATTACCATCAGTATTACCATTATTTCACCTTATGCTGTGACCAGCTCTAGGACACAATTCTGTCCCTAATTACAGAACAGGAATCTGTGCTTCCTTACAAGAATTGAGACAGGCATCAAATAAAAATGTAGAGTACAGTCAGATTCATTCCTACAGACAGCAGCACAGCTTGGTCACTGGTTTTGCAGAATACAACAGATTTTTAAATGTGTGAATCTGAACATTGTAAGTGATTCTTTTAAGATTTCATACTTTGCTGTCTCTGTGTTTTTGTGCAATCCAAATACCTAATTCTTCCGATATTTATGATATTGTTATATACAGAAACTTACAGTTTAGACAGGTTTGCACCACCTGTAAAACTATGCAGTGCAAGAATTTTCAATTTCTTGCATATGAGAAAGCTGTCTTACATCTGGTCTACATAGATGTTTTCAAGGTTTTTAGAAATACGTTTAGTGCTATTCAAGAAGAGCAAGGTGGCAGAAAATTTTCTTCAAAAGAGAGAAGGGAACACTCTCTGATGAAGTCTATTAGCCAGAGGCAAGAGATTTGAACCTTCAAACCTTGTGCTTTGCTAAAAAGATGTGTCTAATCAAAACAGGTTTAGCACAGGTACACTTAGCTGGTGTCCAAAACACATCTCCTGGTAGCAAGATGTGTGTCAGTCCTAGAGAATGCACAGGCTCCTCTGGCATGAAATCATCCAGAGCACTTCTCACTTCTTATGAGTTCAGCAGAGTGCAAGAACAGTGTAACGCAATTGCTAATTAATTTAGTGTAAAAATCTTAGATAAAAAACACCTTATTGCCAATTTGTTAAATTTGGCAGCCTGATGTGTCAAAACAGAAGCCGGCTGTGCTGTCTCCTTGCAAGCTGTAAATTACTGATATAGTCTCTGCATCCTTTGTGGCTGGAGATGAATAATGCATTCACGTGCTGTACTTCTCTCGGTGAAAATTGCCAGGTACTGCTTATAGCTTATCACGCTGTTTTCCTTGTCACTCTTAGGATGCCTGTTCTTCACTCACAACTTGACTCTCATGCTACTCATTTAAATAGCACCCCTAATGCCATTTTGAGCAGAAAAGGGGAAAAAACCCCAAACCAAACAGGTTGATAAGCAAAGAAACAAAAAGATTTCCGAGGAAAATTCACCCAGAATGTCCCGCATGTGCTGGGAACTGGAAAATTGGCAAACTCTGACTGAAGAATTAAACCTGGGCAGCTACTCATGCTGTTGATGAATTTACACTGGGGCAAATAACAGAACTACACTGCAATACTCTCCTTCATTAAATTTCATTTATTTGGCTGCCTTCGAACTCTCTGTTTTGGCTAACCCACCTAAGTTGTCATGTCCAACCCTGTGACCATCCTGGACCTGTGCAATGTGAGTTACAGTCCTGCTACACCAGCTGGCCCATCAGTATCCCAAAAGTCACTAGTCTCCACTGAGATGTTTGCCCTCAGAGAGAGGTTTGCATAAACAGTGTAAAGCAGCTAAAACATCTCCTCAATTCTCTAGACATCATGAGCGATTCAGCAATGGATGAAAAGTGACTGAAGATGCTGTTTTCTGACAAACACTCCTTATGTACCTGGCAGAGTACATTTCTACTACTGACAACTCATCTTCAGAAAAAAAGATTGTATTCTGTCTGGTGGCATCTTGAGGCAGGAGGATTTGCCAGGGAGAAGGAATTGGAGGAATTCTTCCATTTTGAACGGTGCAGGAGAATGAGTCACAGGGAATGTTATGTAAATACCTGTGGAGGTCAGGTGGTCACGTAAAGCTTTGCCCAGGCAGAGCTTTTGTTGGCTACCACAGTGCCAAACAGTTTTTATGTAACTGATGGGCCAGTGACAAATGTTTGTGTATTGCTCTGACACACACACTACCACAAAAATTAATTTATTCTGGCAGGGCGGCAAAAAAATGTTTTTCTTCTTCTCACTTGCTTAATTGGATTTTAGTTACCCTAAGATGAAAATATATTTTTAGAGTCAGTCTGTTAAGATTTGTCAGGAGAGGATGAACCTGTCATTTAAACCTGCAGTGCAATACATCCATGCACAGAGACTGAAACAGACGTCACGGATCTTTGCAGAAACAGAAGGAGGCAAGACAGACCGCATCCAGGATGTATGCAGTCTGCCTGCTTTAGACACTACAAATCCAGAAAAGTTTAAATTTTAAAGGAACTGCCCTCTGGAATGCAGGTTGCTTTGCAGACAGCATGGACAGTTCAAGAACAAGGATGATGTGTATTGCTTTTACACTACTGGCAACTATTCTACCCTTCTCAGACTAAACTGGGGTAACTTTTGCTAGTTTTGGAGATGATTAGTCAGAGTGATTACATTAATTGCATGATTAGCTATAAGGTAGCAAGTTCCCTTTCTTCTGCACTGGTATGTAAGCCCTCACCTGCTAGCTGGTGAAAGGATCCTCATGGGTCAGTCTCTGTTTGCTAAAAGCTGGCACTAAACTGGACATCAGGGGGATAAAACATGTTAGGCTACCCATGACCCCATCCCTGGAAGCATTCCCAGTCAGACTGGATGGGACTCTGAGCATCCTGGCCTGGTTGATGATGTCAGTGCTCACAGCAAGGGGGTTAGAGGACCCTCCCAACCCCAAGCAATGCCATGATTATGTGATGTCTGCACAGCACTGGACATCCGTCAGTTTTTCATTCCGTTCACTGTCACAGGCTCTTAGGATTGTCAGGATAGCAGACTTCTGTTTGCCTGTGCCGTGGTAAGTGCCTTCCATAGCTGAAACCACAAGGGTCCTTATGGAGGTTCTTGAAAAGAAGATTAGAAAAAATCCTCACACCACCTTATGCACCTGCATTTGGGTAGGGAATAGGGAACCAGGCCCACCTGGTTGTGGGCCACATCAGCAAAGTTGGGCTACAGTCACTTCAAATCTCAGCAAAGCAACAATCTCCTTTCCTCCCTGTCAGCCTTTGTGCCTGCACAAGCTGTCAGGATAAAGCAACGTTATCCTCATCTCCCTGGCATGCACTCCTGAGAAAAACAAATATCTGTCCTGAGGTATTCAAGGGACCTGGAAACCCCTGCAGACTACAGGGACATGAGGGAAACATCAGGAGATACTTTGCATACAATAACAAAAGAAAAATTTTGCAATCTGCCATTTTCAAGCTGTCTGCTAAAAATCAGTAAGGATCACCCAGACAAAAGTTTCTTACAGATTTTCACTGAAGTCCAGAAAACAGCGCTAGACTTCTGAAATGCCAGAACTGCGCATGAATAATTCCTTCTCTAAAAGAATTACTTATTCTGGGAACCACATGGTAAGGCATGAAAGAGTTTTGACAGTTTATTCATCAGTTCTACCAACAAAACAAAATAGTGTTTCACAGAAAGACAACACTCATTTCTCTTAGAATGTAGGTGGTTTTTTTCACTGACTTAGGTTAAACAAATTCACTTTATTTCCACTCAGTAGCTACCAGACAGCTTAAATTCTGTCAGAACAGTTACAAGTCCAAATATTACGACACACTGGTAACTATTTAGAAAACAAAAGGAAAGAGTTAAATTTATGATGGGAAGATATTTAATAACCAGTAAAGCCACATTGCAGAAAGGAATAAGCTAGAGGCACACACAGCATGTAGCTCAGGGAATGAATAAACCCCGAACACACAAGTGTGTTTAGAGCTGTGAAATTTTAAATTGATACAATATGTGTATGTCACACTCAAGCTGTGGCATTCATGTGCTAATGGCAATTACCAGACCTTGATGATAACATCAGTCCTTCCTAAGAAAAAGAAAGTGTTTTTGAATTCATTTGATGAGGATTTGCTTGACTCTCTACAAATGATTTCCACCAGAGAATGTTATTTTGGGGGATGAAAGCTCTGAGTTGATGTTTGGAATCATAGAATCACAGGATAGTTTGGGTTGGAAGGGACCTTAAACACCATCCAGTTCCAACCCTCTGCCATGAGCAGGGACACCTTCCACTAGACCCTGTTCCTCCAAGCCCCATCCAACCTGGTCCTGAACAATTCCAGGGATGGGGCATTCACAGCTTCTCCGAGCAACCTGTGTCAGGGCCTCACCACCTTCACAATCAAGAGTTTCTTCCTGATGTATAATCTAAACCTGCCATCTTCCAGTACCTTAATTTCAGTTAGAAGTTGTTTTTCAAGGTTTGTGAAAACTCATTTTCAAAAGGTATGAAGTGCAAAGATGTGGACTGCATTCTTCAGAGATAGAAGTAATAGCTTTTAAAAATCAGCAAGTACAGGGACCAAAGAGAAAGAAGGTGAGGTTTCTGGTTATAATTTGAAGAAACTAGGCTTCTAGTGTTGGGTGTCACTGCCAATGTGTCTTTCAGGACTTTTTTTTCTCTTACATATATATTGCAAGGCACCTGCATTCAGCAAAATCATGAGCTGCAGCATTGTCTTCCCCAGCTACTGTAGCAACAGTTTTTTACAGAATTTTTAAAAACAGATAACCCTGTTTGCCAGTGGAAATTGAAGAAAAGAAGTTTAAACAAACCCGCCCCTTGTTTATGCAGTGGATCCTGAATGCAGAGAATGCCACCAGCTGTTCTGTGCCACAGCTGAGATTAACAGTCCCTCCAGTTTTAAGGTAGTTAAGTGATATTAATTAATAGCCATGATTTAAAACAAATCTGAGGGCAACACTACACAATAGTCACGGTAGAGAAGGGTTGCTACCGTGACAACAATATCTCCAGTGAGTAAACCAGGATTAGGAAAAAAAAATAACCGAAATGAGAGCTCGTTGATAGCCTCTCTATCACCTAACCCATCAAATATTCCCTTTTTCCCCCAGACAGCTGATATTCTATTTTTTTCTTTAAGCTGCACAAAAGTCAGCATCCTCACACAATTTGTGTGTCCTCACACAAATTTTTCCAGCTATTTTCCAGGAAAGGTAAGGTATGAAGGAGGCAGAGTCAGACACCCCAGCTCGGGGAAAGGAGACCTCTCATCACCAAGAAAGTGGTCAAACACCCGCACAGGGGCCTGGAGAGTTTGTAAAGTTTCCAGTCTTGCAGGTGTTTGAACTCAGCAGCCCAAAGCAACCCAAATCAAAATGTCCCAGAAAGGGACATTTGGACCAGAAAAGGAACCAGATACCTGCAGGGGTCCTCTCCAACCTGCATCACTTGATTGATTCTACCTCTTATAAGAAATTAATACAAGCATCCATCAATCCATAAGGGAGTATCATTCCAAAATTTATTTTTTTATCATAACACTCATTTTAAGCACAGGAATCCTGCTTTACCAACATTCAGTGAAACACCAGGGTCCATCAATAAAGTACACAAATAAGTAACTCCCATAAGAAGAGTCTGTTCCTCCTCCCTTGCTGTCTTAATTTATGGAAAGAATCAGTCCACCAGGAAACATCCTCAAAGGGTCAAAAAAACCCCAACAAAACCCCCCATACATTCAAAGATCTTTTCTCAGGTAAATCTATGCTGGAAGAGCTTTTGAGGGAATCGTAATTTTTCCAAACACCTTTAGCTAACCAGCTCCTGGAACAAAATCAACATTGCTGAATAATTTAGTGCTGCTTAACTATTCTACCACCTGCATCTATTATTCTCCCACTTCAACAACACTGTTCATTCACCTGAGGAAGCCAAAACCAAGCTCCCTACTTATTCTTGTGCAAACAACAGGAGGTTTGTGCTACTCATTTTCACATGTGCCACTAACATCATTAATATGTTTCATTTATGGGCTGTGACATCAGTATCACAGCATGCATTCCTGTGAATAAAACGGGAGGACCACACAGCAGGAGACAAAACTGTGTGCTCAGTTATTGAGAGTATGTTGTCTGTTGTCATGATATTCTGACTCTACAAAGCAGGCTGAAGTAGGCCAAGACACTCATTTGTCCTAAAAACCAGCTTCTATACAAGTTTTGTGAGCACATTTTTGGACAGAGAGCTAGAAACATCACAAACCCTGAATCAACAGAATTTGCTGCGCAGAAAGTCTTTGACAGTACTGGAATACCAATTCTCCCTTCTCAGAAGCCCACTGCTCCTTTAGCCTCGCTTTCAGGCCACAGCTCTGCCACCCATTTTCTCTGTGACCTGGAAGAAGTGTTTGCACCCATTGCAGTCTCCATTCTCAATCTCCCAATAGCAAGAGACACATCCCCTAACCTGGTGGCTTTGGGGCTGGCTGCTGTAAAACAGCACCCAGCAACCCTCCACTGTCCATCAGCTTTGGAGGTCTTCTGCAAATAGTCTATTTCATCCTGCAATGGTTTAACAGGGAAGCAGCTTTGGCAGGACACAGGCATTCCTACTCCTCTGGTATGGCCTCCTAATGGAACCTGTCTGCTTTCAAGCTTGAACTGGGTCTTTTTGTCTCCTTTGACTCATTAATAGCCCTTGACAAAAGTAAATGTGAACCTTTCACTGCATAGTTAGCAGCATGTGAGGAAAAAGAAATCAAGCTTCACTATATGTTAGCATTTCACAAATGAAAATTAATTCAGGGAAAATTAATCAATCCACAACTTTTCTCAGTCTGTCTGCCTTCTGTTAATGATTTTCAAGATCATTCAGGAGCTTTGCAGTCAAATATGTCATTTTCTCTTCATGTTTTGAAAAATGCAGCTACACATATGCAGAAAATACCGCTGTCATACAATTCAAAAGTCATTGAACAAAATGCAATTGCTCCTGGTTTTAGACAAGCCCTTTGTTGATACTAGCAGATACTTCAGTATGACTCCTTGAATGGTGTGAGGATGCTCTGGCAGAGGCATCACATTTAACAACTGTATATTTACCTAAAACGTGTTTGCTTAAAATGAGTTCCTTCAATTAATAACTCTGGATAGAAAAGCAGTTTTCCCTTCTTGTGGTTCACTGTCCTCTTTTCATCTGCCTATATTATACAGCTTTTAGCTATTGTCTCCCAGCAGATTATCTTACACTAGAGATAACGTACATTGCCTTTGGAAGAAAAGTTGTCTTCTGTTAATCAGTTTTTTAATTCTTGCTAAAGTACTAAGCTGCTGACCAAGGCATTGCCATACCTCACCACACTGTGACATTGCTACTGCTGTTGGGTCACTTGATGCCGTAATCGTCACTACCTTTTTCTGTAGGTAGCAATTTCTCATGAAAAGATTTCATTCTTCTCTGACATTAAAATATGCTCCCACTTTTCCATGCCCACACTGAAAAATGTCTAATTTATTCAGTGTATTTTTCTTCAGTGTGCCTATTTGCAATGAAGTTGGGCTTTGTGCATGCAGAGTGACACCACCACTGCCTGGCTGCTCACGCTCACCACAGAATAACCAGGGTGAAGTTCTCCTGCCTCACCTACAGTGGTACAAATACCACAAAAGCAAAGAGCAATGGCAAATTGTGAACTTGGTTTTCTTGCAGCAACTTGCAGCCCTCACCCATCATCACCTGGTTTAGGAAAAGTTCTGACAACACTGCCTCAGTCCTGACCTGCTGCGAGTGACCGAGTCCTCCCTGATTTGAGAGAAACGCCACAGGTTTTCATGTGGATGGAGATGCAGTGCAGGCCAGGGGGATGGTCCACCTCACCTTCCTCCCAGAGCAAGGAGGGAGAGAAATGTCTGGTGCAGGCAGAGTCACTGCTCAGCACACGGGAGGCTCAGAAGGGGAAGGAGGGGATGCTTACAGGATCCTCCTCATGTCAGCCATGGTGCTGCCAGGACAGGAGACAGAGGCCTGAGCTAACCAAACATTTGCTAATTCAGTGTGCTGCCTTTGGCTGGGATAGAGTTAACTTTCTTCATGGGAGCTAGTACGGGCTATGTTTGGATTTGCCCTGAAAACAGCGGTGATACCACAGGGATGTTTTCATTACAGCTGAGCAGGGCCTGTGCTGAGCCATGGCCTTTTCTGCTCCTCAATCCACCCCACCAGCGAGCAGATCAGCAGCCAGCTGCATAAGTTACTCAGAGGCCAAACACTGACTGTAAAATCCCTCTCATGGTGGATCCTTGACATAATACAGTTTCATACTGTGTGAAGGGCACAAAGCAGCTTGTGAGACAGAAATGAGTATTTCCTCATAGCATCAGGTATGCCACCCAATCCTGAAAAGTAGAATATGAAAGGTCAAGAAAAAGATCCCAAAAGATCCAAACAAAAACATGATACGTTTTGAAACAACAAAACCCCTCTGCTCAAGTTCTGGAAACTTGCAGTTTACTCACAGACAAGGAAATTAATAATTTACTTTTAAATGTATAATTTTTTCCATATTTAGGATTCTCCTGGGACCTCATATAGCGTTAATAAAATCTCTTGGTATTCTGGAGACAATGTCAGAAATGCATATACATTCCAAAAGACAAGAAGTTTATCTTGTCTAAACTAAAAGTTAGATAAAATCTGTTTGCACCAAAAAAAAAAAGGTTCTTATCTGCATTAAATTGCCCTTAAAGAAGTTCAACATTGTAACTCAGTCTAGGCCTGCTGGATTTTCAGTGTATCAAAATTAATTACATACTTCAGAGCAATTTTGCATGAGCCAGTGACTTTTCTCCTTTGCAGGTATATTTAAACATTCAGATGCACTGGAGAATTACATTATTAAAGGTGCTGCAGAGAATATTAAAAAGAGTGCTGACGAAAGTTTGTTTGGTTTGCACAGAAAATTCTGACTCCTGCTCATAATCGTTGCTATTACTTCAGTCTGAATCACATAAAAAACCATAAACCTGTTACAGCAAGTTCAAAGGAGTCCACGAAGATGCTTAGCAGGCTGGAGACAGGCTGAGAGAGCTGGGGTTGCTCAGTCTGGGAAAGAAAAGGGAGACTTTAGAGCCTCTTGCAGTACCTAAAGGGGCTCCAAGAGAGCTGGAGAGGACCACGTAGGACAAGGGCATGTTAGGACGAGGGGTGATGGCTTCAAACTGACAGGGGGCAGGTTTAGATTAAAAATTAGGAAGACATTCTTGACTGTGAGGATGTTGAGGCCCTGGCACAGCTGCCCAGAGAAGCTGTGGCTGCCCCATCAGTAGAAATGTTCAAGGCCAGGTTGAATGGCGCCCTGAGCAACCTGGGATAGTGGAAGGTGTCTCTGCACAAGGCAGTGAGATTGGAACTCAATGGTCTTTAAAATCCCTTCCAACTCAAATGGTTCTATATGGCTGTGATTCTTTGATTAATCTGCTCAAGGGACACTATGGTCTCTGTCACTTGCCAAAGTGCATTCAAATAGCAGCTTTCTCCTTTTCTCTCATGCTTCCTACATCCTAAAAATAACACCCAGCACAATTTGAAATACCCTCTAGGGCACTTTGTACTCTTGCTCTTTCTCTGTAAACTGAGAACCCTCAGACATGAAATCCCAATCATAAAAGCAGAGCAATGTGATCAGATAAGGTAGGCCAGATTCTCCAGAAACAGAAATCAATACAACTCTGCTGAAATCCTTGAAACTGAGCCAACAAACTAAGTAAAAGAGAAGGACCTGGTTCACAGGCCAAATGTGATGTTATTTTTAAATCTTGTGTTTGAAGTAGTAGAATGTGGAATTTAGTGCTGAGAGGTGTCGTGTGTGTTTTAAAGATGTCCATTTCCTTGCATCACTCGCATTCCCTAATCCCCTAACATTTCCCTCACTATCACACACCCCCTTTATATATCAAATATCTTCATGTCTTTCACATTGGTTCTCTCAAAACTTCTCAAAGCATGACAGTGGTTTGTGGAACACTGTTGCAGGTGATTTTGAAGAAGGTACCAGAAAAGTGTGTTTCCTCATGGTCTGGTTGATGAAAGTACCTATTCCTCGAGGCACTTATTCAGACATGGCTTTGTGGAAGTAAGACATTGTGGTGGGTTTGTGTTT
>WBMZ01009097.1:0-44551 GCA_013400975.1 Atrichornis clamosus | reverse complement strand
GACACAGCTGGGACAGCTGGTCCAGACTGACCCAAGGCATGTCCCAGACCACAGGACACTGTGCTCAGCATATAAAGCTGGGGAAGAAGAAGTCAGGGGGTTGTTCAGTGATAGTGTTTGTCTTCCCAAGCCACTGTCATGTGTGCTAGAGGCTGGCTGTCCTGGGGGTGGCCGAGCACCTGCCTGATATGGGAAGTGGAGAATGAATTCTTGAGTGAAACTTTTGCTTTACGTGTTAATCTGTCTTTATCTCAACCCACGAGTTCTCTCATTTTTATCCTCACAGTTCTCACACCAAAGCCTCACCTGCCCTTTTGCTAAGCTCCCCTGTTGGCTGACAGAGTTTGCATAAGCAGAATCACAAAGCAAGTAGCATCGCCTATATACTGATTTTTCTGCAGTCACGAGTTTCTTCCTTCTAACTTCATCAGAAGGGAAGAATTAGCAGAAAAAAGCCTTTTACTGGTTCATTAGAATGTGATTTATTTTGATACCAATAAATTATTGAATGCTCTTTTACTTATGTAATCTGTAGACAAATTAGTATTCATTACGAAGCAGTACAGATATCTGAACGTAAGATTTAAGTACAAGGCAGCTACCAGGATAGTGTGAAGCTAACTGACTTTTATGCCCATACACAAAAGACTTTCCAGACAGTTTTGGGGAGCATAGAGCCTGGAGCTTATCTTTATGAGACACATTGCTTCTCTAGAGCTGTTAAACTACTGACTTCAGACAATATGTACCAGCACATTTCCTCTTCCCCAGATGCTGATCATTGTTCTGAGAGAGCTAATGGCAATGAAGTTTTCTGTTTCTGTTTAGCCACTTAGGTGATGCCCTGTGTGCCTGGACATCCTCGGACAGTTGAATTCAGGGCTCAGTGTTTCAGGAGAGCATCTCACAGAAGAGGAAAGGAGCCCCTATTCCACTCTGCCTGGTAACAATAACAAAAGTGGCTCTTGTTCTGGTCCCACTTAGTGGAGTCAGAGTGGTGTCTGCTTCCCCAGTGCCCCACGTCTCACTATGGCTGCAGCTGGGGGCTTCCACAGAGGAGGCATCAGCCTTTATGCATTGCCTGGTCAGATGGTCACAGTAGTGCTCTCTGGTCTTGGCCTCTGTTCTGTCTCGAGTCCCCTTTTTCACCAGCTCCTGGGTCTTGCAGAGCACAGAAACACTTAACTGGCATAAGCATAACAGTTCCAGCTCCACACTGAGGCAACGGCTGCAGCCTTACGTCACATTTGTCAATTCAGCTGGACAACTGCAATGCTCAGGTGCCCATGTTCTTCTGATGTACAATTAATCAAGCAATTAAGGTAGGAAGAGAGAAGAAAGACCTAATTCCTTCTGCAGCACAGGAATTTTCAGCACTTGGCTGCCGTGGATGATGAGGTGCTAATGACATGAGTATTTGTCCTGAGGGATGTGAAGATCCCTCTTTGGCCTTTTTCTCAGTGCTGTGCACCTGGAGCTGGAAAAGAAGGGAGCCTCTACAAAACCCCATGCCAACACTAGTCTGTTTGACTTGCAGCTTTGGGATTATCACTAGCTCACTTTATCTGGTTCAGCAGCAAGGGATACTCAAGTCTGCTTCACTTAATTTACGGTATTTTCAGAGGCTTCAGACATTGCTGAAATTGAAACCTTTTCTGGTTTTGGTGGCTTTCAATCTAGTGTCCCAAAGTCTGAAATGCTGTAGCCCAATAAAGGTGTCTGGGATACAAGACACTTTAGAATTTCATGTGCCATGATTTATGACGACAAAGAAGATAATCCAGTAGTCTCATCTGCCCTTCCATTTATGAACTATGTTAACTGCTTTAACTCATCTTCATCTCCCATAAAGGTTATGGCCTGACATAAAAAAAAAGGAATATATTTTACAACATTTTTACATATGTTTGGTCATATCTTTAAATATTCTTTATAGTAGTCAATCACATTTTGAATGCTGTTAGTTCCTCGACCTCAAGAACTTCCTACAGCAGCAATTTCCTCAGTCCAATCGTATGTTGCACAGTAAAGTCCCTTGTGTTCATTTCAAACTCTTGCCTTTGTTCATCAAGTGTCCTTCATCTTTCTGATAGGAGATGCAGAGAATATGTATGTCCTCATTATCACCTCCAAGTGACTATTTTATATATAACTGCCACTTCCTCCTATTTCTCTTTCTCAACAGTGCCCATGATCAAAGTTAACACAGGCCATGTGCTCCAACAGTTTTATGGTGGAGACAGATGCCACCAGTGTGACTTTGGATCCAGCCCTATTTTTACCCTGTTTTCTTCCTCTGTAGACAGATCGTGTGTTCTTCCTTTCTCCTTCAAGAGAGACAGCTGAAGATGTTAGAATCAGAGGATGCATTAAAGAACGCAAACCATTGGTTTTATCTGCGTACTACAGGGGAAAGCACTGTTTCTAGAGCAGCAGTTTCCGAAACCCTGAACTTTAATCATCGCAACTTTCACTGCTAGTTCAAAGTGAGCTGCCTGAAATGCTGTGAGTATACTACTTCTGCAGGGAGTATAATTTCTGTGAAAGAAGAGATTCTGGACAGAGAAATGCATCTCTTGCCATCAATTCTTCTATTAGGATAAAACCCCCTAGAGATCCATGTTTGTTTTGGGGTCCAAAGTACTCCAAGGGACACATGGCTGTGGGTTTTTTTGATGTGTATTTTGCATTATTCTTTAAATGCCTTTCAATAGTGCGCACTATAATTTTCTCCATAATTTTTCCAGGAACTGAGGTTAGACTAGCAGGTTTGTAGTTTCCTGGGTCCTCCTTCAAGTCCTTCTTGTAAACTGAAATACCATTGGCTAGCTTTCAGTCAGCAGAAACCTCCCCATACTCTCAAGACCTATGGTAGATGAATTTAATGATTTTTATTTGTAACTTGATCGTTTTTATTTATTTATTTTTTTAATCAAGGAGATTTTTCAGAGAAAAAAAATTATTTCAATGTGATTAATTTCAGATTCCTTCTACATTCAAGATACTTTTGCTTTTACTCACCCTCATGGATGCTTTTGGATGTAGTGTTTGGCATTGACTCATGTTAGCACATAAAAACTGACTTGAAATGTTAGGATCATGTTTGAAGATTTTTTTGAAACTTGGAATTAGATATTGGTCAGGGAAAGGTGATATTTCTTTTTTTTAATTAATTTGAAGGAAAGAAACTAATGCTTTCTTTCATTTTGTAATATCACATTTTATCAGAACCTTTATGTATTTGCCAGTACTTGGAGTCAGGGCCCAAGCTCTTTGTGCCTGCCTGTTCTCTAGTATTAAGATGGCAGAGAAACACACAGTATTACTTCACCATTTTCTCCTCCTAATAAATGCAAGCGAAGGGTCCATTTTTTAAGTGGTTTAATTTCTTGTCGAACCCATTAGAGGGCTTAGCCCCATCCTGACATTCTTGTAGCAATTCCTCCCCTAACCTCTTGGTGACTCGATCCCCTAAACTGTTAAACATCCTGTTTCCAGTCAGATTGCATTTACGGTCTGAGCAGGGTCTCTCTTCCCAAGACCAGGCGTATTCTGGGAGTGAAGGAAAGAATTGTCTAGGATTCATTCATTTTTGCATGCTAAATGTGAAAACGTCAAGGCTGAATAGAGCACTTGTGCACATCAGCTCTAGAAGGTAATTTCCTGTCTCTGTAAATTGGTGTGCAAGAAAGAAATCATTGTGTCAATTGATATGGAAGAAGAAATCACTGCACAAGTTCATAGGCCCAGCATTGGCCAGAACATGGCTTAGACATCACAGTTCATTTATGCACATTTTTCCCCCTCAGACAGCTGCAGTTAATGAGCTGAATACAGTAGACAGCAGATCACGGCTTGTCTCTAGGTAACGTGAAAATTCCCATCCTGTCCGTTCTTTTTTCCATCTTTGTGGTTATTTATACACAGTTACCTGTAGTGCATGCAGAACAGTCTATTATTATTGCTGCCAGCTCTAATTGTGTGATATCCAGGAAATTCAGGCATGAACTACAGCCCTGTTCTGCTACTTGCTGCACAAGTACAGACCAGAAAGGATTCTGCTCAGAAACATCGGCATAGATGTTCACTGTGAGAATAAGGCAAGTGGAGCAGACAGGCCAACAGGGGGAAACAAAAAAACAATGAGTCAAGAAAAGGAGTTTGTATCTTTTCTATATTGTGCTGACTGGCCATCTAGGTCAAGAATCTTACCTCATTTTCAAGTACCTGTTGGCTTAGGTTGTCCATTAGCATCCCTGTCACCCAGCTAATCAAACCCAGCTCCCTCCACCGCTCTTCACATTCCATATGTTCAGCCCCACCTTGAAACCCCTTTATTACACTCTCTCCAGTTCCTTGGTAAGTTTTTCATACTGGGAGCCACACACCTGCGGACACACACCAGATGCAGTGCCGGACAGAAGGGAGTGCTGCCTGCCCTGGACCTGCTGACTGTACTCCTGCTAAAGCAGCCCAGGATGTGGGTGCTGTTCACCCAGGGTTCCAGGTCTATGGAAAATGATGGTTGTACTGACACCTGGTGATTTAGAAAACTTGCTATCACAGCTCAACTGGGTAAGAGCGAGCTGCAAGCAGGTCACACTAAGTCTGGGCAGAGCAGGTGTCACGAGCCTTGGTGCTGAGGCCTGGCAAACAGTACAAAGCTCACAGCCTGTTATTAGCAAAGGCAATACCATGTTACAGGGCTACATGGTTATAGTATGACACACAGATTGCTATGAAATTTTCTTTCTTCCTTCCCATCCATCTCCACCTTCCTCAGTCCCGTGCCTCTCCCTCGACAGGATATTTTTTGAGGGAAAGTTGTTAGAAAATGTTTTGACAAATATTTTGGAGGAAAAGCTCTATGCGTTTTTGTGACACTGATTTTCTTGCTCTTTGTTACCTGAACCAAAGTGAAAGTATGGGTGTAATGGCCACAAAGCAAAGCCTTTGGTCAGCAGGGGCTGAAAGGTGACCTGGTCACTGCAGCAGTGTGTGCTTTGTGAGGTATTCAACACACCTTTGAAACGAATGACCCTGCAGCACAGTAAATCTGCACATTTGTTTTACAAAAGTAAGTAACAGCTATGAATCTCCTTCTCTGGAGCATGTTTTACTGAAGCCATAAAATGCTGCGACATAGTCTGCTTCACAGCAAACCCAAGGTAAATGCCAAATACCCCTTTACACCATAGAGCCAGAGCCCTGAGCACCACTCTGCCAGGCAGCCACAGCGCAGGGTTGCCATCTGCAGGGCAGCCTGACATCTGGCTCCCTGGAAGCTGCCAGGCTCCTGATACCCACGGATATCCTTCAGAAATATTTCTCTTGCTCTTGCAGTGTCTAGGTGCTCAGATGCCTGGAGGGATTCCCAGTTTTTGTGCCTGTACTGTCCCTATAAAAATGCTTGTTGTGTTTTACTGCCCTGGAGCTGCAAGTGACATAGAATCATTGAATCATAGAACTGTTTGGGTGGGAAGGGATGTTTCACACCACCTACTTTGAACTCCCCTGCCATAAGCAGGGACACCTTCCACTAGACCAGGCTGCTCCAAGCCCCATCTAGCACTTCCAGGGATGGGGCAGCCACAGCTTCTCTGGACAACCCATGCCAGGGCCTCAGCACCCTCACAGGGAAGAATTTCTCCCCAATATCCCAAAGGTCATACGCAGAAACACACATACAGTTTACAGCAATAGACTTACATATCACTATTAGCATATCTAGCACAGGAAATACACTTCTGGTTTTTAAGGTTTCAGTGACTTGTGCTTGAGTGCACAGCCCTATTTCAGCTGAAAATGCATGCAAGGGAAGCATTAGGAAATTAAGTGCAGTAAGTGCACAGGAATCTGTGAAATCATGAACGATCTGAAGAGCTGAGGTTGTCATTGTTGAAAAACAGATTGAGATAATGAGGAATTGTTATGGAATTATTATGGGCCATTTTCCCCACTCGGTCCCTTTTATTAAATGCACTCACATGAGCACACCCAGCATCACAGACCCACGCCGGTGAGACACTGGCTGCTAGGCAACACAAAACCTCACAGAGGCGTTCCAGTTCCTCTCTGATGAAGTCAACAAGAACATGATATCAATGGGTTATGAAGTTTCTTTTGCATTTAATTTTTTATTAGCCCTTGCAACGTGAAACAAGATGAGAGAAATGGGGACAGAATTTTTCAATGCCGGAAAGAGAAGACGGAAGTAAAAACCACTCCATGAAGAAATAAAGAGAACAGCAGGAAGTGCTGGAATGGAGGACAAAAATTAAACAAGCAGTAGTTGCACTTGAAAGGTGGCAGAAAATGACCATGGATGTGGTGTGCTGTCTTCACACAGAGATCAGCATTCTGCAAAAAAACGTAAGGTATACTAATGCAGAAACCAAATCCAGGAACATACTACTTAGGAGCAATTACATATCCCTAGGGAAAAACACACCCATTAAAAATGGTGAGTACCAGTTGCAGGGACTAGCAGTGATTTTATTTTGCACCTGTCAGCACATAACTTCCCTGTTTTGTTCTAGATTTTGTCAATATGAAGGTGCTGGGCATATGATTGCTCTGTACTGCATGTGTGTTCATCACATGCAGAAAGCCCAACTTTACCCAGTGTAATGGTCAGAAGCCACTGTGGTCGTCCAGCATCAAGTACCACAGGCTGCTCCTTTTGCCATGATGACTAAATTACTCCCCTCTCAAGTGGACCTGACCCCCTCTTTCAGCTTCATAATTTTTATTCCACCTTGTCCCTCCATTTTTCTCCATGTGAAGCAGCCAGTTGTGACCAGTTCCCCGTGGCAGATCCCTGTGTGGTCAGAGCTGGCAGGTTGATGTCTGAGGAACCTGTTGAGAGGGACAGTGGGAACTGCCTTCTGGCAGTGTGGGTGCCCAGCAACCCTGCATCGTGTCACTCATTTACTGAGAACCCAGGGTGTACCATAAAACAGGAGACAATCCTCAAGAGGCAACTGAAGTAGGCTAAGAGCAGAACAAGGAACCTGAGTGCAGTTCTTCGAGACAGAGATTAATCACACCAAAGCTCAGGTGAGCTGGACAGGCAGAGTGCCATAAACTGGAAAGCCCAAAGTGCTGCAGTGCACTGAGTTGCCAGACCCATTGACTTGCTGGCAGCTCATGTCAGAGCAGAGGCAAACTCCCCGACAACTATGAAAATGCTTCTCTTCTTTTTCCAGACTCTACTTTTTTAAAGGATGAGCATCAAATCTGCATAGTCTGAGCCTGCTTAATCTTGCAGCCCACCAGTGTACTGCATATCTGAGGCACCTGTGTCAGAGAAAACCTGCCAATTCTCTGCATACTGGGGAGCTGGACCATGCTGGAGACAGGTTACAGGTGGCACTGGGCTGTGTTGTGTCACCTCACACTGTCTTCCCACCTTGGACTGCTTTCCTGATGTCTTGTGTCTCAGATTTACACAGCCTTATTACATCACAGAAACCTGAAAATACTTATAAACTGATCTACCTCACTGCATATACTGGCCATGCATTATTCTGCACCCCCTGTTAAACTACATGCAAAACCTCAAAATGAATTTAAAACAGTTTGAAGTACTGGAAAGCATCCACATTCTTCTTGTGCAGGGGTCGCAAAGCTGGATGCAGCACTGCAGGTGGGATCTCACCTGAACAGAGGAGAGGGGCAGAATACCCCCCCCCACCACCTGCTGCCCAGGGGGATGCAGCCCAGGACACAAGGTTGGTTTCTGGGCTGCCAACACACAATGCTGGGACACGTCCAGCCTCAAATCCATCAGCATCCTCAAGGCCTTCTCCTCTTTTGCAAACTTCTGTGGCAGCAATCTGCCTTACTCAGCACTGCTTCCTCCAGCACTGCACAGCTGAGCACCAAACCACATCCCCGGAGCAAAGCAGTGCATCCCACTGCAGCTGAGCCTCTTGCTGTTCCCTGCAGCCTTCCAGAGTCTGCTGCAGGGTCTATCCCTGTACACGTGTTAAATTTGGATGGAACTGTTGGAAGGACAGTGGGGCTACACAGCACCCATTAGGCAGTGGGAAACCTGGCTCTGGTGATCTTCAGCTGACCACGTCTGTTCCTGATTCTGAGTTCTAGGGAGGTGTTGAGACACTGAGGGCTGGGCTTCTGGTGAACTGCTCCAAGTTCTTTTTCACTTTCACCTTAATGAATACTGTCTCTCTTTTTCCTGTTTTATACAGAGGGTAAAAAAGTTAGTATTAGTAATAATAGACAGCATTATATTTATGAATATATGAATTATGAAAAACAATTCATTTTTCAGCCAATATTAATTGAACGAGTATCATAAATACAGATAATATACCTAGTTGAATAATTTAGAAATGCCTGTCATTGTCATTGGTAGCAATCAAGGTGTGTGGCTATGAATATTCATATAGTATCATTGAGATATCATGCCAAATAATGAAAATGTTATACTATGAATGTTAATAACAAAGTTTGACTCTTAGTTTCTAAGGCCTTTATAAATGTGATGTTAGCTTTGAAATGTCATCCTATCCATACTGCTTAATCTGAAAATGCATATTTTAATTTTTACAATGTAATGTTGGTCATAAGGTAGAACCTTCCAGTGGTTTTTATTGTCTTTACTAAAGGCTTACAGTACAGAGATAATTGTTTAAGTGCTGACTTTTGGAATGTATAAATTACAAACAATATTTCTATCAGATAAAGTTACTGTAACTTGTTAAAAAAGAAATATTTTGGATTTTATTTTCAGTTCGATTCAATCTAGGTAAGTTTATTGTGGCTTTTTCTCATCTCTCTATCACAAGCAATAATGAATTGTTAACTTTGTACATTTTTTAACTTTTTCTAGTGAGCCAAAGTGTTTTTCTAGTCTAATGAAAAGGAGCCTGAGGGACAACTGCATGGCTCCCTGCAGCTTCCTGAGAGGGGGGTGTGGAGAGGGAGGTGATGAGCTCTTCTCTCTGGGATCCGGGAACAGGATGCCTGGGAATGGCTCAAAGCTTCACCAGGGGAAGTTCAGACTGGACATTAGGAAGCATTTTACTGGGAGGGTGGTCAAACACTGGAAAAAGCTTCCTAGAGAGGCCATTGATGCCCCAAGCCTGCTCATGTTGAAGAAGCGTTTGGGCAATGCCCTTACCAGCATGCTTTAGCCTTTGGTCAGCCCTAAAGTGATCAGGCAGTTGGACCAGATATCATTGTAGGTTTCTTTTAATTGACCTGCCCTGCCCTGCCCTNTATCCTATCCTATCCTATCCTATCCTATCCTATCCTATCCTATCCTATCCTATCCTATCCTATCCTATCCTATCCTATCCTATCCTATCCTATCCTATCCTATCCTATCCTATCCTATCCTATCCTATCCTATCCTATCCTATCCTATCCTATCCTATCCTATCCTGCCCTATCCTATCCTGCCCTACCCTATCCTGCCCTATCCTATCCTGCTCTACCCTATCCTGCCCTATCCTATCCTGCCCTATCCTGCTCTGTTCTAACAAGGTAACACTTTCTGTCTACACAGGAGAGCAGTGGTGGTTGTTTACCTGGACTTCAGCAAAATATTTAACACCATTTCCCACAGACACCTTCTGGACAAATGGGCAAGACATAGGTTGGATGGTTGGTCTCTGGGATGGGTAAGAAATTGGCTAATAGTCACCCAGAGCACTGACCAACGTTTTTTACTTAGGCTGGCAGCCTGTCACAGGTGGGGTCCCTCAGGGATTGACACTAGGTCCCAAATAGTTCCAACATCTTCATAAATGATCTGGGATGGAAAGCATTCTCACCAAGTGTGCTGACAATAAACTGGTTGGTGAGGAGGACACATCAGAAGGGAGAGATATCTCACAGAGAGACCGGGACAGGCTGAAAGACTGGGCTAGCAAGAACCACGTGAAATCTAACAGTCAGGTGCAAAATTCTGCACCTGGGACAGAATAATTCAAAAGCCCAGTGCAGATGAGGCTCCTGTGGCTGGGAGCAGCCTTGCTGGAACGGACAGTGAGAACAATAATTCACTGGAACAACCTCCCCAGGGACAAGTCGACTCCCCATTGCTGGAGGGTTCAATACGCACCCGGACAGGGTGTGGCAAAATCTCTCCAGGCTCCCTTTCCCACAAAAGGCTGCAGCAGATTATCTTCTAAGGTCCCTTCCAAGCCCGGGCTGCTCTGTGATTCTACAATGATTTGTAAGCTGCCCAAGTCTTGAATCCCTTCCCTGTTTCTCTAGGCAAATGATGATGAATCTTAAAGAGCCCTAAAGCTGAAAGATGGGCACAGAGAGCCCAGTGGCTATGATTCTTTACATTGTGATTCTTTTCCACAATCCAGTATTCCTTAACCTTTTTGACAGCCCTTGCTAGTAGAAATTAAATCATTAAAGATATCTGGCCTTTCTTGCACACTTTCTTCTATCAGTGCTAAGTAGTGCTAATTAATATATTTTTACTATATGGTAATTTGGGACTTGCTTCTTTAATATACTGAGTGATGATTTTCTACCTAGAGAAAAGTGGACAGTAGTGGCACCACTTGCTTTATAGTAAGACTTTTAGACTGCAACTTTTGGAATATCTAGTGTTCTTAAAGCTGTGCTTCTACTTATGATAAACATATGTAAAAAAGTACATGACTCACAGCAAAACTTCTCTTTGATTTTATGTATTTGAGAGCAGGAGAAAGGGATTCTCATGAGTAGGTTAAGCCAAAACACAGGTAAGTTAGGGCAGTGAGCCAGAAGTTGATGGATTTGTCATCTATCACGATAGTCCAAAGCTCAAGTACTCCTGCATTTAGAGGGAAAAATCCATTTGTCTTCCTGAAGTTCAGTGATTTCAAACTGAGAATTATTCCCTAAGTGAGGAGTGAGTATATCAAATTATTTGCTTCAATGATGAAAGGTGGCCCAGAAATCCAATCAGAGATCTTTTCAGCGGAAGATCCTGAAATAATTCAGAAGAAAATGTCAGCTTGTCCCCCTGCTGTATTTTTTAACATCCCTATTTGACCTTGGAGGCCTTGCATAAGTTAATTCTCTTTGCAGCTGTCCCTGAAACAACCAAAGTTCATTTTCAAACACAAACAGTTTTCACATGTCAGGCAGCAATTTTTACACTTTTTGCAGCTTCATATTAAGTTCACCTAAATGAAACAAGCTATAACCCAGAAATGCTCTGAAATCTGTGATGGTTTATTAGTTCAGAGTGTTCTGTGTTTGTCTATAATGAATAGCTTTATGCATTTAACAGTTTTTAAAATAAGTAAATTTTTTAATGACATGAGAGCTGTCATACAGTGCAGTGAAATACCACTTCACAGGAGCTCTTTGATAAGGTTTTCAGGTGGTCTGTTCATGCATACAAATACACCTGACCATTTCCTCGACAATTTTTCTAATGCTGTCTATACTCAGCTGTTTCCATATTAACAACACACAATCTAACAGTGCAGTCAAGTATCCAAAATTCAAGAAAGCAGGAGTCAGCTCTACAAAATTCCACATTTTCATAATCACTCGGAGACAGTGCAGCCCCTGGCCCTGGGCAACCCAGAGGCATGCTCTGGTCCTCCTCAGGAGCAGGCTGCATGTGTTGCTGTGGAGACCAAACACCCTTTGCCCTGCAGCCACAGCAGCTGGTGGATGTTTAGTCCTTCATTTGCTTTGCCAATCTTGTTGAACTTTGCAAGAAAAGGTTCTTTGTGAACAGATGTTAGTGTTTGCCACGTTCAAAATAAGTAATTATATCTAATTAATATCTTGTTTGAGAGTGTAAACATGGTCTGGCACTGAAGAATGCTCAAGCACACATAAAGACATGAAATATTTCCAGTGTGGTTACAAGACGAATATTTTCTATCACCTTGGGCAATGCAATTTCCAAATAACATAGTATCTATGCCTTGAAATTTTTAAAATCATGGTACAACTGACCAAAAAGAATAGGATAAAATTTTAAAAATGAAAACAGCAGTATACTATGAGAGAGTGAGTACTCAGTGGA
The DNA here is from genome assembly GCA_013400975.1 of Atrichornis clamosus. NCBI lineage: Eukaryota > Metazoa > Chordata > Aves > Passeriformes > Menuridae > Atrichornis > Atrichornis clamosus. The sequence continues at coordinate 32,532 of WBMZ01009097.1, read as the reverse complement.
AGAATGCCCAACCGACCTTAAAAGTAATTCATGCCCTGGAGCTACTGGACAAAGCACTCCTCACAAAGCCAGACAGTCACTGCGGAAGGTGAGGCTGCGCCTGTGCTGTTACTGGAGTCACAGTGGGAGGGAAAACTCACACGGAGGAAGGTCCCACACTTGGGAAATTCAAGAATATACAGGAGTGGGAGGAAGATTCTTTGCGTGGTGCAGGGTTAGGGTTAATGCAATGTTGGTAATCATGAAAATCTGCCATCTTCCCCTGAGCAACGACTGACACGCGCTAGGTAAACATCTTCATGAACTCAGATGTGATGTGCTTTTAATAGTTGTTCCTGTGAGCAAAGTACATAAAAAGAGGAAATTATGTTCTTTAAATACTTTTACTGGTGTTTTAATCTGTTACACAAAGCCACATTTGTTTAAAGATTTTATATATATGTATGCACTCTTTATTTATTTGGAGTTCTTGATCAGTCTTGCTATGCATGCGTAGTGTCATCTTGTAAAATGTTATAGCACTGAACACAGTGGGCTTCCACTGTGTGTAAAGACATACTGCGCAGCCCTTGATCAGAAGGAAGAGTCCCCTTACCAGTGCCGTGGTATTTAGTCCACCCAGTGTCTGTTTGCTCCCTAAAGACAGCAAGGGTCGCTGTGGGAGTAGTGCAAAGGAACAGCAGGGGTCAGATAGTTCCTGTGGCTTTGCTTCAGTAGGATTTTCCAAACCATTCTATGATTCTATGGCTACACAATCGTTTGCAGAATAGGAATGACTGTTCTTTAGAGATTCTTTTTCCCCCACATATACAGAAACATTTCAAGGAAGGGTAAGAGGAATAAGAACCATTTGTTATCGTTTTTTACAGGCCTGGATAATGAAAGGGTCATCAAAACACTATTCCAAAATGATTACTCCGTATATGCAAATAAGAGAAGGACTGAGGTTTATTGAGACAATTATGAGAAACTGCATGCTTAAAATACACCCAAACATGTATTTGATTTCCTATTCTGTGTATCCATGCCTCAAACACTAATAAAATGCTTTAAAACCTGGCATTGTTGGTCTTCTGAGTATTTGTAAAGAATCAATAATAGCCAGGAAAATAAAGAAAATAATAAAAGTATTGTAAAAGGGCAAACCTCCATTAATCGCACGTTCCCATAAAGTGTAACACACAAGAGTCTCCAGGAGTTCCCGTCACAATTACTGTGCTCAGCAATTAGGACAAATGAGAACTAGAATCACTTCCAGCAGCCTTTCAGATTGTTAAAATTGAATAAAGGATGATGAACAAGTATATACACAGAATACAATTTAAACAGTCACATTCAATCTGTCAAGGACACAGTGAAAAAGAATTCGTTAACCGTATAGAACAATTGAAATATGTATAGAAGCAAAATATTCAGGACTCACATAGCAAAAGACAACAGTTGTTTCTTTAGCAAAGAGAATTAGAATATTGAGGCTTGGATTTATTTTAAAGAAAAACTATTTGATTGAAACAGAAATTTTCTGCAATGTAAGGAGTGGGAATGCATGTGTAACACGGGAAGCACTCAGCGATCTTCACTGAGGAAGACCACAGGAGGCACTACCAACTGTCCCAAATGAGATCTGCAGCAGTCTATCTCTAGTGAAACTTCAAAATTAAAGGGTCAGGATGGAGATACACTGTTCTCTGGTCCAGCTCTGGCCTGTTGCAGCTTAGATGGGATTTCCAATTACAGATCTTGCAACTTCTGGAGTGGAGACGACACTGGAGAAAATACTGCAGGTGTGTGCAGCTGAGTTGTGTACAAACCACATAGCAAGAAGCTGGCTGCCAACTCACCCATTTCTCCCAGTGGCTCTCCGCCACTGGGAAGACAGAAGTTGAAAGGAGGCATTGGCATGGCATCACAATCTTTGTACAGGCATGGCAGCAGAACTCTTGCAGAGACTGCATGGCTTGTGACACGGGCATGGGCCATCCCTGCTTCAGGAGAGCAGCAAATCTTGGGCAGGGGGCTGCAAGGGACTGTAGCTTCCTCATTACATGGGGAGAATACACCTGATCAGCACAGATTAAAGGCCAGATTATGGAATATCCTGGCATGGGTCTTCATATAAAAGAAGTTCCTGCACAGTTATTTTAAGCAAAAGGCTCACGCAGACATGAACAACATTACCATAGTGCTTGAGAAAGCAACTGAGTGAAAATTCTGAAACAGCCACTAAAGTATACCTTGCTTAGACTTTAGTATTATGTACGTTCTTCAGATCTAACTTTGTTGCTCCTGTGTTTGGATTTCTGGAAGATATCCTTGGTTAAACATGATTATTTTCTAATTCAAAGACATCCAAAAATGAAAAATCAAGCACTTCTCTCCAAAGTTGGTTCTGGTGCTTAGCTGTTGTCAGGATTAAACACCCGGACAAATGAGGTACACAAATTTGTGTGAGATGAACTGACCGTCTCTGAGCATTTTGCACTTTCCCTCCCTCAGTTATTGACGCAGACACAGGTGGCTGTCTGCCATCCCTTCTAGGATTGGCCTCTGTATTTCACTAGAGATAATGCAAACCTACTTTGACCGGCTTGTAGGTAAATATAAGAAGCTATTGCACTGCAGCAGGGCATCTTACCCCCACACAAAAGCTTATCCATTGTTTGTTAACCGGTCAGATAACTCAAGCAGGACAAGCTGTCTTGTAGTGAGTTATTTTGGCACCATGGGGTTGATTCTGGTCTGGCATTCCCAACTGCCAATAAACATCTCACTGTTGAAGTGAGATCTGGAAGATAAGCTGAATTTCTGACCGAGAGCCTTTCACTTTACAACAATAAGAGCCACAGCAAACTTCCACAAAGCAGAATTCCTGGCAATGTGTGGAGTCTCTCCCGTGAGCAGGGACCTGCTTCACAGCTACTCCCCAGGGGTGGAGTGAAGGAATCTGTGTACTTTTATCATCATTTTGATGGGAAGTTACATTCAACTCCTAATCAATGCTATTTCTTTTGCTAGCTTTAATATAGATACCTTGATATACTGCACTGTTCTAAGTTATGCTACAATCTACTAGTAGTTCTTTTAGTTTTATACTATGTAATAATTGTGATTAAGATCTTTCATATGTTATCTTTAGTCTGTTCATTTGTCTTAACAAATAATTCATTTTTATATAAATATATCTGATTTGCCATCATTAGAACTTGTGGGACAAAGTGATTCATTAAATTTAACTGTTGCCAAAATCTGAAGCTAAGGAAGGATTTATCTTCATTTAAACTCCTTTCTGTGAAGGAGGTTAAATACACAAAGGAGTTCTTTCACAAGTTTTCGCATCTGCAGTATTCACCAAGACACAGTGTGGAAATAAGTCAATAAACATTCTCTCTGCCCCGTCAGCAACCTGTTCTGCACTGAATTTCTGAATAGCTGCATAATTGCAATTAATCTGACACAAAATATTCTAGCATAAACAATGCACCTCTGAGATAGTCACAACTTGTTCTCCTATCACCAGTCAGAGAAAAAAAACAAAAGCTCATGCAAAATGAATTCTTTGATGGAAATGTCATTGGAGTCTGGTCAGAAGAAATCAAGGAATCTTAGTTTTTGTTTTCACCCCATTTTGTTAAATGTAAATATATAAACAAAACCAGTGTTTGTGTGTGCTATGTAAATAAAGGTGATAATGTAGTCTCAGTACACTCCCTAATCCTGTTAAAACGACCTCATTTTCTATTACTTTAAATGTATATACTTTGAAAGGAATACAGGAGACCTAGAGCTGAAGCTAGCACTAATATTTAATGACACTCTGAGTATAACATTACCCAGTGGGAAGCATTTTTGTCACTCTGGATTACTCAGTAGAACAAGTAACACAGGTCTTTAATTAATCACTGCTGAGTTGTTACCTAACAGTTTCTCAGTGAGATATTTATACTTTGCTTGTTACCCTGAAATTGTTATGCAGATTTCTCCATTTATAAGAGTAACATGGACACTAGCAGCACTATCTGCTGCCAGCAGAAGGTTTAAACAGAATTTGGCAAGGCCACTCATGCTGTATGTTATTCAGATTGACTTCTGCACCGACACTCATGGCATGAGCATTTCATATTACAAGGAATTTATTTTATTATACAAATTGTTATTATACATAATACATATAGATAGATTACACATAATATACATGTAAATAATGTCTGTAATATATGATACAATATAATTAACATTATAATAATGCAATGATATTTGTAATGGATTCAATAAGTTATAGATACTAATTATCATTATTTATTATACAAATACAGTTCAACCATATGCTCTCTGGATTTTTGCTGGGTAAGGGTTTATACCCAGCAGACCAAGTGCACTGTGAGATTGTTGATTTCTGGAGATTGCTCCTGCCATTTTTGGTTTTTTCCTCCCTAGAATTCTCTAATCCCTTCTTTTTCCTTTCAGATGGTCCTGTGAAGCTTAGGGTCCTTCTCTTTTGGCTACAACTATATTACTAATTTCTAAATAAGGCCCAGAACAAATGACAGGAGTTATCACTGTATAATAAGTTATGATATAAGAAATCTAATTACATCATATTTTAATTCCTCTTTTGTTTTCTTAGTAAGCTATCTCATACTTTTTCCAAATTTCTGGTCTTCTCTTTTTGTTGTTACAGATCTGGTTTTAATTCCAGCAAGGTCTGTAGCATGAATACTTTGCAAATGACAAGGATCCATGGGTTACCAAGGCAAATCATGCCTGAGCAGTCTGACTGCTCTCTGTGCTGAGGTCACTGGCTCCGTGCTGAGCTTGTTAGTTTTGATCTTAGCAAGTAATTTGGCATAGTTTCCCATAGAATCCAAATGGTCTAACTGGCAAGGAATGGAAACATTCAGTTTTCAAAAATTAGGAAAACACAATTTTATGGCCAGAATGATAAGAATAAAGAACCTTTCGGATTCATCAACTGTCCTAATCGAAGGAGGATGGCTCTATGTCAGTTTGCAGAGCTGTCATATGACTAGTTACAATTCTGACCTCTTTTGGTAAGAAGCAGAAACTCTTACAAAAGCAGAAGCAGAAACATGAGTTAAGGTCCAGAATGTTTTAAAATGTTGGGATTAAATTTTCCAGGGAGAGGAGGGAAGGGTCCTGATAAAGTACTGAACTGAAAGGTCCTTGCATTTCACCTCTCTGCTCTGTCTCATATTCCTGACTGCTGATGGGGTGCACTGGCATTAGTGCATGCAGCAATTTTTTTTTACATTAAATATGATAAAGGAAAAAAGGTATCGAATGCTTTGTTAATACTGAAAAGGCTGTCTAAGAGTATGTGATGACTGACAGAAACCTAATAAAATGTAATTTGTCTTTGAAGTAACATCTGTGGATCAGCCTGCACACTTCTGTGCCAGAGTTTCATATTTATTACTGCTGACTGGTACAGATTCTTGAAAGAGATACAGAATTACGTGAACAAAGAAGCAGATTTGCCCTTCAGGTATCAGCTGAAATAAATTGAGTTGAGCACAGACTTTGAAAGGAGTACCAAAATGCAAATTATGTATTTAGGGATTAAGATATTTTAAGTAGATGGCAAGTCAACAGCAAGTCACTAAAGCAACGTGTAGGAGATCTGGCAAGACAGCACTAACCCAAATTCTGGGTTTGCTGCAAGGCTGTTCACACCACAAGTGGTAGAAATACCTGCAAATGGTCAGTAGCCTCTGACTAAGTCTACTTTATGACTGATAGGAAACAGACACAGAAGGCAACCAAACATTAGGATTTCTTCTGTGAGTCACCTGGGTTTTTAAAAGGTTTAAATTTGTGAGAGTGTACATTTTCTGCAAACTGTAGCCTTTTTTTAACAGACACTGATGAATGTTTCAGCACCAACTTCATTTCACATGTATTTGTGAAGTACTTTCATGTAAGTATTGGAATTCCCACAAGGATCCAAATGCAAATTACAGATTGTCGAATAAGTAAAGTGGCATATTTATCAATGACAGTTCAGTTTTTTTCCACTTATTGGGCTTTTGTTTCCCATCAGTCTACCACCAGTCTTCCAAAGCCCTTTTGTTTCTTGTGAAGTTTCTCCTGTTTGGACTGTCAGGATTTTGAAGTGTAACATCAAATGGAGCCCCTTTTTCTTAGGTGTTGGCTCTTTCCCCAGACTTTACTAGATTTGTGAGAAGTAGTTTCTCTCTAAAGGAAGCTTCGCTGCCTCCACTGCTTTATGTTCTGTTCATCCTTGAGTCGACTTGTTCCATTATTTCTTATAATCCCTCCTACATGGAAGTTAAACTGTCAGGCTTAGACCCTCCCCCCTCAAAAATTTAAAACATAGCAAAATATCTGGATCCCTGTTGTCTTTTGGGACTAGGAGAATTCACTGCATTTATCACTGTCATTTCCAATAAAGCTGAAGCCTGTCTGATTGGGGTCAACAAAGCCCCAGGAGAATGGAGACCTTTCCTTGTCCTATACTTGCAGGATCATAGCTCATTGCTTTTTCTCTTTAAAACGTTCTCTTGCAAGAACATCATCTCTTTCCCCAAATAACTACTGTTCCTAGCAATACCTACTGATTCATGCTCACAGCCAGGCCAGCCAAAATCCCAGGAATTCCTGAAAGCACTAGTGTACTCGTGACACTACTCCACAGCACAGACTCCTGTGAAGCCTCTGTGACACGAGCAGTAGGAGAGCTGGGGTCACCGTCTGGTACCAGCAGTTCTCCCCTGCTGCCCCTCACTCCTTTCTTGCTCGTCGGTGCCTGCTGCTCACCAGCTGTTTGGGGCAGAGATAGCGGTGCTTGTTTTTCCTCCCTCTTTTCACAACGCAACCACGCTACATTTTAGGAATTAGAGGCAATTAATGTTGGAGTGAATAGCACACAACAGTGCACCCAGAGAATGGCAACACAAATTTCAGTTCCTTCAGTGCTTTGCAATCAAGTTACCTTCCTGTAGCTTATCAAGGAGATACTAAATGGCCTAACATAAACCATAAAGTCTTAGGCATTTTGCCACCATTTGCCATCATTTCTCCACAAAACACACCAAGTTCATGCAAAATATACCAAGTTCTTCAACATTTATTCTGTGGTGACAGCTTATCGTTTTACAGTTTTAGTTCTTCTGTTACACTGTTTGCCAAAAGCATCTGTTCATGGAGAAAAAAAGCTGCTTGAGGGAAAGAACCAGATTTTTAGAATGTCCTGCCAAATATTTACAACGAGTTTAAAAAATATTCTGATAAGTTTAAAGTATTTAGAACAAATCCTTAATACTGTCAAAGGGAAGAGCTGGAAGAAGCGGGTAAGAGAGGAGGAGAATGCTGAGGATGGGCAACACTTTTAGATATAGGGTTTAACTTTTAGGCTGCCCTGTGTGGACTCAGGAGTGGGACTCCATGATTCTCATGAGTCTTTCCCAACTCAGGATATTCTATGATGTAAAATAACAGCTCACCTGTAGTTCCCAGGACTGCATCCCCCAACATACACTGTGGAGTTTTGTGAAGAACAGCTCTGCATTCACCTTACTCACTGCTTTCATGACTGACCACGTTTAATTCTCTGAGATCTGTTCAGGAAAGGAAACAAGTGTTTCCACTTTTATCTAGCCTCGGTGACTTTATCTGGAGTATCCTATAGAAGGGAGGATAGATGAGTGTCCAGGACATTCATGTCTGAGAAGGGGAAGCAATAGAAGATGGCTGGCTCTCACGTGAGACATTTCAGGCAAATGTAGGCACAGCAGATCTGCTTTGCATGCAAAGGCACAGGAGGCAGCTGTGCTTTTCGGCTGAGGTTTTTGAACATCCATTCTGGTATTCATTGAGAAGAGTAAGCACATTTGGATTAAATCACTTCACTGCAATCATAAGTTGCTTTAGTCTGATAAGAAATGGCAAGTCATGGATCAGCAACTAAAAAGAAACCATTTTTTAATAAATATCTGAGGTGAGGGACTCAGGAATGAAACTGCATTTTAAGTCAAGTCCTTGTTAAGTTAGCTACTAGAGTCAAATGGCTTAATTGCTTCATGCCAGAGGACAGTGCTGTATCCAACTTCTGTGGCAGTCACGGCTGCCATCCTATGACGTGGCATGACCATGTTTCCACTGCTGAAAAGGCTGTGCTCCGCAGGCCTTGGGGCTCTGCAGAAGCATGCAGGAGGCTAGAGACTCCAAGTGACCGACTCAGTTTCAGAATACTACATTTTGTAGTGGATTTCAGCAAATCCCAGGAACTGGAAGGGTCTTCTAGGGTATTTCAATTTTGTAAAAACAAATACCAAAACACAGGTTTAGCAAGGACATGCTGGGTCAGCTGCCCCATCCTCATGCTTTCTCACCTAACACAGCTGGTGCTGTCTGCACAGGAGGATAACTACAAAACATGAGTGGTAGCATATAGCTGTCACCCAGGAGAGACTGCCAGCTAAGCAAACGGGACATTGCACGTCTGACACACACTGCTACATTGCCCACTCAGAAGCAGCAGCACCCTCTGTAGAGGGTGAAAAGAGATGTTTCTGCTCAACCTGAAGACATTACAGTCTGGAAGCCTGTATTTGACAGAAGACTGATGTACCTATTCTATTGTATGATCTCTACAGCTATCAGCATCTGCCAGACTGTATGAATATTTCAAGCATAAAACATCCTTCTGCATGTCCTGCTCTCTCTGCCTATGAGCCCCATTCAGCACTTCCCCTTCTTATTCCTGTCCTCTCTAAAATATCTTGATTTAAACACCTGTTTTGGTACAGTGGAGACCAGGGCTGTCAGAAACACTCACGGCACTCTTTGAGAGACTGGAAGGATTGCTGGCTCAAAACATTTCAGGCACATGAGGGAAGGAGCAGGTTGGGCCTTGCTCTGGTGAGGTGATGCTCTGCTCTGCACATCCCAATCCCTGGAGTCTGCAGCCCAGTCCCTGCTGGCTCAACCAATCCCTGGCACACCAGAGGCAGTGCTCCACACCCGCCTCTGGACCCCAGTCTAGCCCCAGAGTGGCCAGATGACCAGAAGTCCCACCAGGCAGAAGGGCCCAGGACAGCCAAAGGGTACTTAAGTCACATCACGAGGCGAGCGCATGTCTTGACCCTACCTTTCCTTGGATTTTACATCAGTTGAGACGTCGCTGGAAGCCAGCAGTGGTAGCTATATACATCCTTTTCTATATCTTTTCTCTCTTTCTTCTCCTTCTTCTAATTCCCTCTTCTCGGAGTTGTGAGTAACTTAAAATCAGATAGGCTTGGAGTTCGCTAAGTTGAATGGGCTAAGTTAATGCTTTGTGAAGTGTTTTATGTTGATTGAATGCTGCTCTAAACCCTTTGCCAGTTCTCTGATTTTCTGAAGTTGCCACTAAAGTTTTTTGTTTTTTTGACTTCTTGAGATTACCTTGTATTTTCCCCATGCATCTAACTCAGAGTACATAAAAAATCCCGTAAGCCCTTTCAAGAGGCTCTTTGAGCCATGTTTGGTTTTGGGCCTTACACACTCAAGGTCTTTTTGTTGGGTATGTTTGAGGCATATGGCATAGCATCAGGGGAGGCTGAAGTGGACAGGTCTTGGACACAAGCAAAGCTGTGAAAGAGGTGCTAAGTGAACATGAAAAGCGATCTCCCTTGTCTGAAAAACAGCTCTTTGGCCAGAGAATGCCCCTTGGAAGGGACTGCATATCACACTGTCTGTGTGTCTGCTCTGGGACAACCAGGAGAAGGAACAGGTACCAGACCAAGCACAACACATCTGGCCCTCCCAGAGCACCAGTGGTGCTCTCTGCACCTGCAAGCACAAAGCTATCAAAAAAGTTACCATCAGGATCATCGCTCAGGCTGTTGTGTTCAGAGCCATCCTGCACAACGTGTATGCAAAGCTGGGTGACAGCATCAGCTGCACCGTTTACAGCAGGATGCTGAGCAGCCCACCCTGGGGTGTCAAGGGTAAACCTAAGCAGTGTTTGAGATATGTGTTTGGGACAGTTTGAACAAATAGAATACATTTTACAGGAAAAACAAGGCAATCATCATACCTCTTAGCAGAACGATACTCTCAAAAGCAGCAGAAAGAAAAACTTCACAAATTTTCAAGGGGCTCACTGAAATGTAAAAGTGGTGGTACGCTGAAGCACCAGGAAACTCAATAGGAAAATCCTGTTAATCTTTCTCCCCGTTTCCATGGACAAAAGAAACACTGTTTGTCTAACAGTTTCTAAACTCATACAGTTAAGGTCTCACCTGCATTAGAGAAAAATGTTATTAAAAAATAGCATCTCCTTATGTGAAATGCACCAAAATCTATCAGAGCAATTGTTAAGTTCCCAACCACTGTTTTGTATTTACTGTGTACATAAAACACTGTAAGCCTAATTTAAGACAAAAAGACTTTCTCTGCTTTGTTCTAAGAAATACCTTGATCAAGAAAATAAGTTCTGTTTGTGAAACAAGTTGATTATTTGAAATAATTGCTTTTTAAGGGCAACAACCTAATTGTCATTCACTCTCATATATTTAGAAATTCTTATGTTCTGATGGTAGATGTTATACAAGCTCTCTAAAATGCTTCTTAATATTAATTTGAAAATGCAGTTTATACAGTTGAAGTGTATACTTTAGATTTATCTATCACTAAAGAGCAATTCCTTTCACCATACCCAGTCCAGCTAAATCATGTGTAAACTCTGCTTTTCCCTCTTTTTTAAAACCAGAACTGACCTCTTTAGTGACTTCTTTTGAGGGGACAAGAAAAGAGATGACAAATCAGCTTAAAGCAATGCAGAAAATGCAGGCAAATCAATGGCAAAAAAAGCAAGCAAACAATCCATATATGCAAATGAAAACTACAAATTGACGGTAGATTACTTAAGAAAAATTGTTTGGTCTTGTAATATTATACCAATTCAAGACAGTTTGCACTATTTAGAGTTTGATACATGCTTTTGCATGTACTTTGAGCCACAATGTTTGTAACCATTTTACTCAAGGCAGTCTCATTTAAATTGTAAAATCCCTCACTGTCTTTACACCCTGGTATAACAGGGTGTCCCTAGTTAGATTTGCTACTGTATAGAACATGATAGGTTACTCCACACCTTGGAAGGCTGGTGTCTGCACCTGACTCAGCAGGACACTGGACCTGCACATCACCTTGTCTGCTGAAGGCTCTTGAATATTTGCTTCAATACTTTTTGTCAGGCTGCATGGACAAAGAGGAAGGTATTAGGGAGAAGATGGGGGAAGATGTCATCTCAACTCACAACCCGCAGGGACAGAGCTGGATGCTCAAGCCTCTGTGATGACCAGTTCAGAGTTATTTCCGGGCACTCAAAGGGAGCTCTGTTGTATCAGACACCTGCGGGTTGCTGGGACCTCTCTGTAGTGTACAGAAGGAATCGGGCATCACATCAAAGGACCCCTGTGCAAGAGGCTTGAACCAGGTGGCAGGAATCTGCACGATGAGTTGGAGAGGATTCACTAAACTGGACAGATGGTGTAAGAGGAAAGCCAGCTGGGAGCCCTAGTGGATATTGCCTTAAACGGTGCCAAGATAGTTTAAGAATTTATCAAACAACACTTTAGGGGCAAAAGGCAAAGCCTGACTTCACTGTGAAGCAGAAGCATGAGCACCATTCATTTTAAAAGGACGAGCAGGATTGGTAGAGTCAAGCTTTAACACACAGAAACAAAGCACTCGAAAAGCACAAAGTTACAAATAAGAAGGTTGTTTGCTATTGCACACTGAGACCAAGCCTGAAACCATAAACTACTGAAGGTGAACATTTAAGAGGAGGCAAATCAAACACAAAACTATTTGGCCATAAATATAAATCATCTTATTACCTGGACTTACTGCAATTCTTTGGGTTTTGTACAAGGATAAAAAAGAACAGTTATTGATGAGTGATCTCTGTGAGGGGAATTCCACTCTAAAAGGAGAAACCAGAGCTCAAGAGAATTTGAGAAGCTGCAGAAGGAAAGCTAAAGGGAAGTATACTGAAGGCAGAAGGTGTTTGTACACTGGGAGAAATACATACCAACACACTGTTTGAGCAAGCAGAGGTGGGAATTAAGAAAGCCAAAACCTGCCTGGAGCTGAATGGGACAAGAGATGGGAACAGTAAAAAGGTCTTCTAAGTACATAAATGGCAAAAGGAAGACAATAGAAATTGTGGACTCACCACTGAATGGGGCAGGGACCCTGATGACACGGGCCACAAAAGAGACTGAGCTGAATGCCTTCCACACCTCTACCTTTGCTAGCAAGATCCTGGCCCCAGAGATCAGGTGGAAAGTCTAGTGCAAGGAAGGCTTACCCTTGGTGGAAGAAGATCAAGTCAAGGAATACTTAAGCAAATCATAGGTAGATAAACCCATGAGCCCTGATGGGATGCACCCACAAGCACTGCTAGAACTGGCTGATGTCATTGAGAGACCAGTCTTGATCTTGTTTGAAAGATTACAATGGTCAGAAGAGGTGCCTGAGGAATCAAGGAAAGCAAATGATCACTCCTGTCTTCAAAAACAAGAAGGAAGAGTCACTTGATAGCGGTCAGCCTCACTTCAATTCCTGGGAAGGTGATGGAGCAACTAATCCTCTAAGCCATTTCCAGGCACATGGACATAAAGGTGATCAAGGGTTGTCAGCGTGGATTCACCAAGGGGAAGTCATCTTTGACCAACGTAATTACCTTCTACAATGAAGCTACTGGAGAGAGTCTAGCAAAGGATTACATAGATCGTGAAGGGACTGGAGCTTTTTTCATATGAGGAAAGGTTGAAAGAGCTGGGATTGTTTAATCTGGAGAAGGCTTGATGTGAAGTGGGATGGGTGTGGGGAATCTCATCAATGTGTACAAATGTCTGAAGGGAGTGTGCAAAGAAGACTGAGGCAGGTTCTTTCCAGCAGTGTCTGGTGACAGAAAAAGAGCCAATGGGCACAAACTGAAACACAGGAAACTTCATCTGAACATAAGGAGAATTATTTACGTTTCCATAAGGGTGACCAAGCACTTGCACAGGTTGCCCAGAGTGGCTGTGGATTTTTCATTCTTGGAAACAGTCAAAAGCTGTCTGGACATGATCCTGGTCACCTGCGCTAGGTGACCCCGTTTGAGCAGATGAGTTGGACAAGATGTCTTCTAGAAGTCCCTTCCAAACCCAATCATCCTGTGATTCATCAATGCCGCGCAGCAGTTTGCAGGTAGCATTTTTGCCGATATGCATGAGCACAGTCTGTTTGGTTTTATTTTAGGGAAGAAGAGAATAATCTGTTGGTAGTTTGTACTTGATGGATGAATCCTTGTAATTTCAAAATCTTTTTCTGGAGTTCTGTTCAGACAATCTTGTGATAAATGCTGAGTGAGGAATAACACTGAAATTTAAGCATCTGTTCTTATTTTCCTCTTCATTTAAGTAAATAAAGGGATGACTAAATGAAAGTTTAAGTGAATAGCATAATATAGCACAGAATATTTTCAGTTGGAAGGGATCTACAATCATCTGGTCCAACTGCCTGATCACTTTAGGGCTGACCAAAAGTTAAGGCATGTTGTTAAGGATATTGTCCAAACACTTTTTCAACACAGACAGGCTTGAGGCATCAATCACCTCTCCAGAGATCCTGTTCTAATGTTTGACCAGCCTCCCAGTAAAGAAATGCTCCCTCATGTCCAGTCTGAACCTCCCATGGTGCAGCTTTTTCCAGGCATCCTGTCCCTGGATCTCAGAAAGAAGAGCTCAGCACCTCCCTCTCCATGTCCCCCTCTCAGGAAGCTGCAGAGCGAGGGGAGATTGCCTCTCAGCCTCCTTCTCTCTAAACCAGTCAAACCTAGTCCTCAGCTGCTCCTCGGAGAACTTGCCTTCTAGGCCCTCACCAGATTTGTTGCCTTCCTCTGGATGCCTTCAAGTACCTTAACATCCTTCTTAAGTGCTGGGGCCCAGAATTTCACACAACACTCAAGGGGAGGTCGCAACATTGGTAAATGCAGCAGGATGATCATCTCTCTTATGTTCCCTAGCTTATAGACAGGGTGGGAAGTAAAGTCCATCCCATGTAGTTCCTTGCAGAGACAGAATTTACAGCCCCACAAAGTTCTTGTTTTCTGGTTGAGGTTTCTCAGGCAGAATAGCAACACTTCCAGTCCCAAGGCAGCCTTCTGGGAGTAACCTGCCATTCAGCTTGGGGTTGATGAATCAAAAAGGCCATGCTTGAGCTGCTGAAAATGTATTTCGTACAGAGAATTTCCCCCTGCAGCTGAAATAAATTCCCTTTTAATTTTTTATAGGACAAGCTAATTTAGAACAAGCCAATAAAACAGAACAATAAATGTGAAAATCACAACAACATTCAGATTTAAATAAATAAATAGTCAATTGACTTGCTGCCTCTGAAATCAGTTCTGAAATCCCAGAGTTTCCATTTTAAGACTTCATCATTTAAAGCACACATTTTTCTATAATGCTTCTGAAGTTCCATATGACAGCTTGCAAGAGAACTACTTTGATACTGATGCAGTGCCAAAAAGGACTATTAATGAGTGTGGTGAGTACTGTGACTGGTGCAGATGCTTAAGGTGGAAAAAAAGAATTTGTCAAAGCAGATGGTTTTGCTTTCTCAACCCGATGTCACAGTGGGTAAGACTTGTGGCATGTGCAGATCTTTATTGCTCCAGCTTTTAACCTCATTCCAAATCAAGTGTTTTTGTAGAACTATAGCCCTGATATGATTTACAATCATTAAATAAGGCTGTTTTAAAACAAAAAGCACATATCAGAATACGATGCAGTATGCACCTGAATTTCAAGTTCTCTTCTCCAAAAGGGAGTTGAGGAAACAGAAATAAGTAATGACCAGGTCAGTATCTGTAGCCTGGTCCAAGACCAAGATAAAACCTGAATGTTGATTTAAATCACCCAAGGCACACAAAGAGTGTGTCGTTGTGGCTCAAGGCAGCAAAGGACAGCAGTTTTTGAACCATCTGGTGAGTGAGCTCTGCTGCAGAAAGGTATGCAGGCCCACCGGCAGTATCTCATCTTGCACTGCATGTGCTGAGGTATCTCTTCACAGCTGTACCAGCTGCCTCAGCTGCCACAGAAGTGCCCACTATCTTGTCTCACACAGATTCCAGAAGTGTTGCAGGGCTGTCCAGGGATTTCACTGCCAGGCCAAGGACACAGACGACACTTTCCCATCTGCAGATTCAACCCGTATCAAGGCTGAGGACACATCACAGACACATACACACACGCACAGAGAGACAGGGACAGTCTGACATAGACCAGGCACTGCTTCCACAGTACCCATATATTGGACTGGCATAAAACATGACTGCAGGCAGCCAAGTCCCTTCCTCCTCTTTGGGCCAGATTGAGAGTCACTAGTGACGGCACAGGCACACCACACTCTAGAGTCACAAATACATGCACATTCGCAGGTAACTCCAAGTCTTGACATGATGTATGCACAAACTCCCCCATACCAGATCTAGGAAAGATACAAGTCCTGTCCTGTGTCCCGTACCCCACTTGCAGCTGGTTTCAGGCACACGGGCTGTGACCTGCTGCTCCAGCTGCCAGAGCTGAGCCACTCACTCACAGCAGTACTTCCAGTAGCTGATTTTTTTCCTACGCCATTGCCTGGTGGCCAAGACCCTCATGCACTGCAGCTGCTGGCACAGAGAGCAGTTGACATCATTCCAGCATTCCACCATTCCAGCAGTTGACATCACAGGTACTGGATGCAGGATGCACCTGCAACTCCGTCTGTCTCCAGCTGCTGGCACCAAATCCTCTTGAATCCGTCCTCCTAGTACTTAGCATTTAGGTTTTGCCTAAAGCACCCCTCACACTAATTCTGCACACTTCAGTCTAGACCAGTCAGCATTTTCACACGAGCCACCACAGGAGCCAACACAAACCGTACTACACTCATTAGCAAACCAGTGTCAGCATAGCAGCTTTCTGTTGCCTTTTTTTTAATGACTCCTGAGAAAATTCTGCCAAAAGAAAACAACCCTTTAATTCCAAAATGCAAAGCTTTCCTACAGACTAATTACGAAACACTGCTACCACAAACATTACAGCAACATGTTGCCCTCTTTCACATTTACCCTTTTAACTTGTAGAGAAACTACAGTTTTTCTGCTTTGATTTTCCATTGGAATAAAATTCCTGTGGGATCTAAACCTGAAATACTGTCCATAGCATTACTAATTTGGAATTTTCTTTTAGGTATTGAATTTCAACCTTTTTAGAATGTTTTTTTTGCATGGCTCTTCTGATTCATTGTAGTAAGGAACATTAATCTATTTTTCCTCTTCTGTATATGAGAAGCTTAAAAGAGGAAATCAGATGAAACCCAAAACACAGAATGGAATTGTTGCCAAGGCTGGCAATCCTTACAGGCCTGAGACAAACAGACAAATGTAGCATGGGTCGAGGAGGGATGGAGTTGCAAACAGCATCCTCCCCTTTCCAGAACTCTGGTGAACATATTAGATGAAGCTGCTTGGAACATAGATCCATCTCCCCTCACTGTGCCATAAAGTTGGTTGCTGTTGTAACAGCCCTTCTACGTAACACCTTCAACCGAAGACATCTCAGAGTGCACCCTGTTACCACCCAGAGAAGAGTATGTTGGCAGATTTACTGCATACTGGGAAACGTTTGACTATGTCTTCTCTGGAAGCCATCAGGCTGCTCCACCACCTCCTGTCCTGCCTCAGTACTGGTAATGCTGGAAGCAGACTTCTTCCCCTTCAAACACCTGAGCTCCAGCAGAGCAAAGCAAAATCACAGACCCTGGTTCAGGACACTGAGTAGGACTCGTCTGAACCCTTATGAGACAAATAATTTCTATTTGTCCTTTTTCATTGTGCAGCAGTTGCACAGATATGCTTTTAGAAACTCTGGTTGCTTCACAGCAAATATTTTTATCCCTCTCTAAAGCCCTGATACACACATAAAAAGACAAGAGCAACTGCTGTGCTCAGACCAGTATTAGCGTCAACTTGATAAATCAGGATGTAATATTTTTTGCCATAAAACTAATTATTTTTCTGAGGATCTTACAAGGAGGTGGCTCTTCTTCCTAGTTCAGGTGAAATCATCTCATCCTACCTCCTTGTTTTAACCGCTGCTTTAGGTTGTAGTCAGAACTATCTTCTTAAATACAAAGGAATTGTTAGTTCCTTTTGTAGAGATAGGGTCATAGTACAAACAGGGAACCTCGTTCCTGTTATTTCTATACATGTTCCATAGAAGGAACTTCCTGTCCTGTTTGCAAGGGTTCAAAATCCAGTCTGAATGTACAGAAATATTTACATCATGGCCTGTTCTAGGAGTTTTAAAGTGTAGGTAAATGATGCAGATATGAAAGACACAATATCCACGCCACAGCACTGAGTTGTGTTCTGCACCACACAGCTGGTGGTTCCTGGCCTACCAGAGTAGAATCAGAACCGGCACAGTTCGTGCTACGTTCCTTCAGTGCCTGGTCTTCGGGAGCAAGGACAGAGTGCAATCCCATTGCTCAGACTCATGTCTATGCTTTAATAATTTTACCCTCTCAAATGAAAGCAAAACAAGGATTAGTATGTGTACATTTGCTCACTTAGCCAGGCATTAATAACAAGGTCTTTCATGGTTTCGAAGCACTGCTCTGTTCCTGTGCATCTACACCAGCTGCTCTGAGACATAAAGGAGAACTGGAACAACTGACTCAGATGGGAAGACTCAGAGGAATGGAGGGTCACCCAAATTCGCTGTTAGCATGAGAACTTACTTTTATGTGAGTTAAATCCTGTCTACAGGGCTGGGTTTGCCCGGAAGAAAACAGCTTGAAGATACAAATCACCAACTGCTGGTACACAAATAGCTTTTGTTTGCACAATAAATATAGTAACACATCTGAGAAACAGAACAGATGAATGTTACAAACATCTGGGAGGCACTGGAACCTCAGGTTTTCAGTTTAAAAGTTTTATGCTTTTAGCAAGCTAGTGACTAGAAGGATGAAAAACACGTGAAACAAACCCCTCAGTCTCTTGCACGGCAGATGGTAGCATGGGGAACAGCTGGCTTCAGTTTTTCCATCTAATTGAATTCTGGTCTGCCTAGCACTACTCAGCACTCATTTATGCTCAAATTAATGTTTCTCTCCTCTCTTCACTACACAGCTGCAAGTCAGCATTGTCAGTCTGTAGCAACTGCTAGAGTTATTTCATCACTGCTTGTTTGGAATGTAGTAAGTGGTGACCACCTCCAGCTGCTCTGGAGATTGAGGATTCCTCCTCCTGTTGTCCCTTCCCCCTGTCTTGTCCCAGAGGACTTTGAGCCTCCCCAAGGACTCCAGGGCAAGGCTCACTGAGGTGTCCTGCACCTGCCACAATCGGGGTTGGTGTGTCATTTCTAAGGAACACAAGAGATGCTATTCTTAATAAGCATTGGTTTAAAATAAAGTATTTTTGCTATGCAGGGAAAAAATGGAATCAAATTGCAGTAGATTTTCCACCTTATTGAGGTAATTTTAGAAGAACTAAAAAGAATTAAAAACTTCAAGGGTTTCATGGGAATTTTTTCTTCCTTAAGCTTCCTAAACAATACTTTCACAATCTTCCATTGCATTTTGGCTCCTAACATGGAATCAAGAGCTAGACATGGTGAGCTGCTACTCATCCCAAGACACGTACTAGGCTCTCTAGAGTACTGCCACTTCCACCCCAACAGAATCAAAAGTTCACTTCTCACTTATACTTGTTCTTTCTCCATTTTATCTTTTATCTCAACACCATTTTACAAATATTTTTTAACTAACTCCACCACTAATCCCAGTTATTGTTCTGGTTTTGACCAAAAGAAAAAAAAAAAAAAAAGGGAAAACAAACACACAGATAAAAGCAACAATTTTTGAAGATAAAAGCCTGTAAAAGAAAAGTCATGATAGCTGGTTAGAATGTTTATCACTAAGTGAACCATTTTTCCTCTGGTGGCCTGAAGAGGGTATCACAAACTTACTCATAATTTCATTAACAACCTATTTTTTAAAAAATTACTCCAGTATGCAAATAGAATTATTCCAGTCCATATCAGGATAAAGATTTAAAGACAGACAAGAACTCTTTTAATAATTTAATTCTTTTCCACCTTTATGACAACAGTCTTCAGAATTTTATGAACAAGTTAAATGGAGTAACTGAAGGTTTTTAATCAATGCTTTGATTACCTTTGTTAGAAAGAGTAATTGTGTATTGTACTCACAGCTCCAGGCACTGGAGTTTGTTAACTGCAAACACTCATCCCTCCAGGGAAGCACTGGAATAAGCAATGCACAGCTTCATGGCACTGAGAGGACCCCTGCTCAAGGGTGGAGATGTAGACTGGATCTGTCCCAGATTGCAGAAGGTACCTGAACAAAAAAAAAAAAAAAATTCCTGTGGTAATTAGATCATCATTCTCAATCACTGCTAAAAAACTGCACCACGTTGTCCAGTCCTGTAGGCAGCCACTAGCTACAGCATCCATTTGTTCTGTGCTGCCAGCACCACAACATCTGTAGCAAGAGGACCCACTGCAGCCCACTGCATCTTTGCAGATGCTCAGGCCACCCTGCAGTGCTTCTGGGCTGTGGAAACCACCTTCCAGACTCGCGGGTCTCTCCCCGTGGCTGTGGCTCCTCTGGCACTGCCTCGCCAAGAGCAGCGGCTGCACCGCTGCTGCGAGACCAGCGGGCTGTGTCTGCCTCCCTGCACGCTCCTCATGCTCCCCAAGGGCTGCTGGTGCACAGCGGGGCACAGCTGCCCCTGGCTCAGCAACTGGGCAAACCAACTTTTCTGTCTTCCCCCTGCAGATTAGCCCCGACGGTCTGTACAGAAAACTGTGAGTAATCAAACAAGACCTGTTAGATGTCGGGCATGGCTGTGTTCCATCAGACCATATCCCTCTCATTACCTTGGCACTGTGTTTTACAGACTGACCGCTTTGCTAAGGGTGGTACAAAATGCCATGCAAATACTCCTGACTCCCAGGAGAAGTATGACAACTGTGTGATTTAAATCAACTTCTACTAAGGCACATCATGAGAATAATATAAATGATGTCCAGGTTTTGTTCTTGATCAAATGTAGCTCAGTTGGTTAGAGCAAGGTGCTGATAAAGCCAAGGTCGTGAGTTCAATCTGTGTGTGGGCCATTAACTTAGCAGTTGGACTTTGATGATCCTTGAGGGTTCATTCCAACTCAGAATATTCTGTGAATATATCAATCGGATTCTTAAGCTTTTCCTGTTTATGGAAATAATATCTATCAGTAAACTTAGGCAAGCTTTTTTTTGGCAAATGATACTCACTTATTGAGGTAAGCTTGAAGGAAGCAAAACAACAGACATTGTAGACGGCCTAGATTTATTATCAGTAAAATTGATGAGGCATTGTACATCTTGAAATAGGATTTTTCCAAAATTTTTGACCAACTTTAGCAGGTCCTTCTTACATCTTTTCCTTCTTTCACTCATTGCTTCACCCTAGAATTTCTCCTAAAGCTTGTGCAAATGAGCATGAAGCCCATTTAGACACCCATTTTTTATTAGGCTAATCAAACAACCTGAAGCACAATATTTTTACTCACATGTGTGAATTTCAAGCTGTTTTTAGTAAAAGAATAGCCAAATTATTATTATCTTAGAAAACCTCAATAATCTGTAATGTTAAATTCAAGTACATGTTCTTATTGAAGTTATATTTCTATTTTATTGGACGTTCTCAGCAGTATAAGTAAAGGGTTGAAGAGATCGCCTCTAGCATCTTTGAAGTCTGCAACAGAGCTTAGTGTGAGCCAGATGAAGAATATTCATATTTGAATTTTACTTTTCTAAAGTCTGTTGAAGTTAGGTTTTCCAAATGAAGGGATATAGCATTACGTCAGGGAGCAAAAAAGTGAGAGAACTGTATTTCAGGGTAAGATTAGAGTGAAGGAGAAGAACATTAAGAAAACACTCTTGCAGGGAGATGGTGTCTCTAGGAGACAAGCATGAAACAGGAATACAGCAAGGCCCCAGGGCGGACAAGAAGTGTTTTCTTGTCCTGAGTCTGTTACAGGTCAAAGGTCCTCTGAAGCTCCCAGACTGGCAGAAGGACTGAGTAAGAAGGCTCATCTTGAAGGACACAGTGGGCAGAGAGGGAGAACATTTTCTCTATTTAAGAAGGCTCTTTTCTAGCTTCTCTCCAGAGTGCAGCTTTGGAGACACAAGCTAGTTATAAACTGTCATAGGAAGACCTTAACAAGAGTGAATTGCACAATGACTTTGTAAAGAAGTAAAATTACCCCTGTATCTAGATCAAGAGGAACTTATTCAAGACTGATTTTATTTGGTTGAAATATATGCCACGTCTCCTTTAGTTTAGGATGCTTCAAAGGATTTCTAATACCCATGTTTTCAATCTGAAGAAGCACTTGATGAGGAAACCTGGTTTCAGGCTGTTGTTGTCCAACATTGCAACTGGCAACATACAATTCTCCAAGAAGAAAAAACTTGTACTACCACACTGACAAATAGAGAATGCAGGTCCTTATTGAGAAATCTGCATGATACTTGCACACCTTTAAGATTCTTCTTCAAAAAGACCAAAACTAATGTTTAAAAAATACATTTGTGCCCATCGAATTTTGACTCATGCTCTATTAGTGCCGTAATTGAGTTAGCGTGCCTAGGGAAAAAAATCATTTTTACACAAGAAACTACATGCTGTACACTCTGAAATAGCCATCTTTTTCTGATGGGGTTAATAATTCAGAATAGATATGCAAAACTTTCAGCATAAAAACCCCTTAAATGCTGGATCATGACCATCTTTAAGCACACTTTTACGTATAACATTGGAATCCAGTGTTGTTCCACCTTCCTTTTCTATCAATCTTTTTATCAGTTTAAAAATGTTCTTGTCACTTTCTTATGGCTTTTTTCTTCTTGATGTCAATCTTGTTTTTAATTTGCCATGTCTATACTTTCACTTCTTTTTTCAATCATCTGCTTCTGTTCTAAAACTTTCACACTTACAAGCCCTCTCTAGATACCATGTTGAAACACTTTCAAGTAGCAGCTTTCCTGGGAACGGAAGTGAAGCTCACTGGTCTGTATTTCCATAGCTCTGTGTTTCAGCACTTTAGAGTGGCAGCAAAGTTAGCTATGGAAAGGAGTCAGAATAAAAACACATCCAGTTTCATGTCAGTCCATTCTTAAATTCACTTTCACAGTTACTGTTCTTGAAACACATGCTACATTGAATACTCTCCATGGAAGGAAAGACAGACAAGTCAGGGAAGGCATCCTGTGCATCTCCATAAACAAAGTCAAGCAAAATAAGAATCTGTCCAGTTTTCTGAACAGCAGAACATTTGGGAGGTGGGGGGGGAGGGGAGGGAAGTGTGGAGAGAGGAAAGAAAAGGTTCTATTAGACCTTCCTGGTTTCAGCTAAAAAAAGACATGTTCTGAACTGCCACGCTGCACGTCACTTGCTCAGATGCCCAGATAACGATAAACAGTTACAAATGGGCACTGAAAAACTTGCCATTACTGAACTGGTGTTTTGAGGCCCCACTGCACTTGCTAGTAAGCTCATAACGTTTTTACAGTGCTCAAATGTTTGATGAAAGCAGCACATGCTGTTCCATGAGACATTGTGTTCTTAACTTCCCCTTCCCATGCCACAAAAGAATGCAGGTGAAGCTGTTCCTCAGTTTGGAGCCAGGCACTCCTCCCACCTGTGTTCATCCCTTTGAACTCCACTTTTGCTAAGACAGTCCCTGAGGTCCTCTGACAAGGACACCTGGTCTATTCCAGTGGCGGGCTGGACAGCCGGTGGCAGCACGTGTAGAATTGTGCAGGGCTCTGTGCATGGTCCCAGACACTCAGGAATGGAAAGGTACTGGTGTTTCCTTCCAAACAGGCCCTCCAGGGCAATGAGACCACTATTCCTTCTGCCCTGTGCTGCACACAGGGCATCACAACAGCCAGGACCTACAGGAACAGTAATAGTGTGGGTGGTCAGAGGGTTATGCCCCTGACCCTGCCAAGGAAGTCAGAAAGCTTTGATCTGATCCGCAATCCTTTTGACCAATCTGTATTTTATTAACAATCAATTTTTCATTTCATCCATGGGGAAAAAGAAAACAAAATTCAATTTGAGGAGTGTTTGTTTTCCAAAAAGAGGGATGGGAGTTTTGTTCATGGGAGCATTGTTCATTTTTTCTTTAAATCAGTCAGGAGTAACTTCAACATGGGCTCTGTGTGCACATCAGGCCCCCCTCGGTGGTGCAGCCAGAGAACCTGGAGCCTGACATTTGCAGCAGTGGTGCACCCGAGTACAAAAACATGGAAGTCAAGAGTGACAACACACAAGAGGTGGCTCAAACTGTGGCACAGCAGCTGCCAGTTCTGGGGGCCAGTACAAAACTGCTGTAGTGACAGTGCCGGTGACAGTAGTGGTGACTTCAGACACAGTGACCAGCATGGCCCTGATGCCAGAGGCCAGTTCCCGAGGAGATAACTACATTGACTGCCCACTGCTAATTGTCTCTTATTGCAAGAGCCACATTAACCTTCTCTGGGTGTTGGTGATGTGAGACTGGGATGCATGAGCCATGCCAATTGCCGCTGTCACCTGTATCATCCTCTCAAAGTAAGGACAAGCAGTTGGCACAACAGGAAGGGTGATGCCATTGCAGGGCCTCCAAGCTGGCACCAGAACAAAACTAGCTTTGGTAGGTATGTATTTCGAGTAAGAATAAACTTCATCAGACTCTGCCCACGTGATGTTCTTTGCTGTTCACAACTACTGCTACGAATAGGATTATTGCATTTTATTAGCCGATGTTCCAGGAAAGTTACCTTTACCACTCAGTATTCAAACATAAATGTAACCCTTAGTCTTTAAGTAGATTGCCTTCTATTGTTCTATTTACATGTTTCCTGTGCTGCACTCAAGCAAAAAAAAAAAAAAAAAAGCTAATTAATGACTGAAATAAACCATCAACAAGAATACTAAATAGTAAGAACCAAACTCATCACATAGACACCAAAATTTGTTCTTACAAATTGTCTGTATAACATCTAAGTAGATATAACATTTATTTGCTTATTAATAGCCAGAAAACTGGCAAAAATGTAAAGCAACTATTTATTCACTGTAAAATATGTACAGTATATTTGCTTCCAGGCAAATGCCTAAATGGGAATGACATACTTTAGAAGCACCATTAATACCTTCTGCAGTTACAACCACAGAGGAAATTTTCTTTAGAAATAACAGCCTGCACTTGTCAGATTGCATATCTATCATCAACCAAACAAACCAGAACAAAATACATAGCAGTGTAAACTCTGAGAATGATTTAATTTTCACATTGATGGGTGATTCTATTTCCCATTAATCTAAGTGGTTTGCCTGGGCTCCCAAGCCTCTGGTAAATGCATCTTTCCATCTTCCCATAGAGAAGCTGAGTTTACATTTAAGGACTGACTACATGAAAGATGAGCCAATTATTAGACATGAAACCTCTCCTGGCAGGGGAAGGGAGCAAAGCAGCACCACTCCTCTATTAGATGCCAAGAGTAATTTATTTTACGTTATAGCTGCATTTGAAGGCATTATTCACTTTAAGTGACTGAGAGTACAAACATGACTCAGATGAGGCAAGAAGGACTGACACTGATAAAGGCAGATCACATACGCTGCACATGTAAAACCAGTAGCAGGGCACTATATTTCCCAGGATTATCTCTACGTTGGCATGCGCTTGCCTTTCTAGAGCAGATAGCAAAACACACTGAACATCTGTGACATCCTTCTTGTACGAAGTAGGGACAGCTGTCAGAAATCTGTTTTCTCCTGTACTTTCCTGTCTGCAAGATGTAGAAACTCCATTACTTGCTGTCATACAAGAAAGAGACCGGCTCATGTTCCAAACAACTGTGCACTTTCTGAGAAAAGGAAGGGTTCCTAGTGCCAAATTTATCCACACTTGGTTTAGCCATGATACAGCTGTATAGCCACCACAAGAAGTCTGAATATTCAAACAAATCAGCCTGATCTTCTCAGACTCACTATCCAGCAAGAACAGAAAATATAACAAAATAAGAAACAGCTGAATCACTGGGGGGCATTCAACACAACATGTTTTAAAGAGGATACTTAAAGTTTGGGAAGCATGAACAGCCCAATCACAGACCTCCGTAAAGAACAATGTGCACTTTTCAGGGACAAATCTGCTGCCTCCAAGCAAAATTTCCGATTTTTGCAAGCAGTGGAAAAAGCAGTATCGAACATGAATTTATATACATTAAGACCCTTTACTGCTGAGTCCATTAGAACAACAATCAGTGTTTTAGATTAATAAGAACAGCTATATTGATTAGTGAAACTGGAAAGAATATGAAACTGTTAATCACATCCTTTGGTGCGATTTAGCAATTTTCTGTCAGTTAGCTGAGGGGAAAAAAAAAAGAAAGGATAGCTAACAGTTGTTTATACTCCACAGTAAATATTACATAAAATAAATTGCTTGGAATAAATTTATCATTAGTGCCCTCAAACAGTGCACTAAAGAAAGCATTATTTTTACTGATATTTATGCATTTTCAGAGTAGCAGATTTAAAAAAAAAATACATTAAATGCCTTGTCTCAGACCTATGAACTATGAAACCTCTTGACAAATAAGTGATCTGTTGAGGTGGGTTGATCTCAGCCGGTAGCTGAAAGGTTTGAATATGTGAGAAAAGATAATCGATATGAAGGCGATAGAAACAGCTCTGCATATTTCGGGCCGGGACTTCAGTCGCTGCTGCCTCCCGGTGACGGAGGCGCGTGAATCCACCGTAGTGACTCGCTGACACACTGCTGACTAAAGGCTGTACTGCAGCTAAGAGAGACACGCATGCACACTGACTAGAATTAAGCCCCCTTTATCACGTGGTAATTAAGGGCGTAAGGGAAACACCGGTGAGCACACGTATTCATCGGGAAAATCATCGGGAATTAGAAATGGACACAAAATAAAAATGAATTATTCCTACTCCCCCATGACCTACTCTTCTCATCAGTCAGCAACATTCCCTCCATGTGACAATAAAAAGAAGGTACATTCAGATTAGGGTTAAACTGGGTTTCCTTTCTTTTTCCAGGCCAAACTAAGGAACTACATCCAGAACACCCGTGCTTTGGAGTTGGTGCGTTTCCTATTTGGGCCATTGGAACTGGTAAATCTTATTCCCAGGTCTCACCAGGAACTCAACTTTTTATTTCTAGTTCACACTTGCAAGCAGATAGATTGTGCAGAAGGGTTAGAAAACTGCTCACACCTGGCCACAGCTTTCTCAGGAACTTCCAGAAGCGATGCCAGTTGTTCCTGGCCTCTGATCCAATTTGCAGCTTGAAGTAAATACACAAACTCCAGCAAATATGAATCTTTCCACCCAATTAATAAAGCCTTACTGTGAACAAAAGGATTCAGCTGTGGTTCCTACTGGGAATCTGCCTGGTCTCACCTTCAGGCAAACACGGCTCAGTCTTTGCACTGAAAATAGGAAGTAGACATCTCAACTTGGAAACGGAGCCAGAAAGGACACAGGAATAGCAAGGTATTTTCCATTTTTTGAAGTGTCAGCTTGTGACGTCTCTAACAACAGTTCATTTTAAAATCAGACCTTGCTTTGACTCCAATCGAAAACTTCTCATGTCCCTCTGAACTGCCCAGTCTCCTTCAAAGACTTAGGTTGATGTTTCTTGAGACAACTGAGCTCATCTAAGGATCAGCTTGTCTTTGATTTCTGCTCCTCTGTGTGTCCCTGGTTTCACACGACCATTTTCGGCAAATTCTCTTCTATTTGTGTGGTTTGTGTGTGACCCAGATAATCCGTAGCTGTGGCGGCCCTAAGCTCGCCCGGTCTGTCCTCAGCCCACTGCTTTCTAAAGATGCCACAGATTTCCTCAGAGGACACCTGACACCCAAAGAGAGAAACCTCTGAGATGTCCTGGGGGAGACACAGACCAGATTCAGGTGAGGAAAGAGCTGCGATCTCACCAGGTTCCCCAGGTAGAGAGGATGCTGGGATGCCCTGATGCTCCTGCTTCTCCCTGGCACGCCCTCGAAGGCACATTCCTTGTGAATCTCACCTCATACTCCCACTTTGCGCCCTAGAGCTGAGTGGCCTCGAGACACAAACATCCCACCTACATCCCCAAATTCTGCAACAGCTGGGAACCGCCCACAGAAATCCTCCGTGGAGCTCCCCACGGAAGAGACATCAGACACTTGCAAGAGGAGGTTAGTCCTGTGTCCCTGGGGATCCTCTCTTCCTTTTCCTCTCCCTCGCCCTTTTCCAGAGGGATGGATCTGCAGGATGTGTGGTGGTGTGCAACAGAAAGAAAATAAGGCCAGAAAAGAGCAGCAATAATTAGCCTCTCCTGATCACAGCCAACAGGATCCTATACTGTAACTGAACTCCAGGGATATAGGTTTCCCTGAAGAACATGTTGACCAAAAGCAGCCAGGCCATGACTCATCTGCCACTATCCCTCTCCTTTTCTCTGATCAGCTTTCCCCTTTCCTGGTAATGCTGACTCCATGTCAGCCTTTCCAGCTCTCCTCAACCAAAGAATATCCTTACCAGAACTCCTCACTCAAGCGTGGCCAGACTGCTGACCAGACACAAGCTGTGGATGCCTTCAAACAGAACTTCAATCTGCATGGAAATAGGTAACGGATCCACACCCCCAGAGCTTCGGCTCTCACCTCGGAACCTCACGAACACCCACGGACACGCACAGTGACACTGGGATGTTTGGGCATCCTGGAGATAACTCTCTACCAGGATTAATAACCATCGAGAGAAGATAAAGGTCGTCTGAGGGATTATTCCTATAACCAGGATTAATAACCATCGAGAGAAGATAAAGGTTGTCTGAGGGATTATTCCTATAAGCACTGTCTGCTGTTTAACCCCCAGCAGCTCTGCAAGGAAAGGAATCCCAGGTGTTTTCCAGTACAGGAGGCAAAAATATTGCCTGACTTCATTAGCCCATCCACAGATCTTGTTTCCCAACAGCAGCCCACAAAAGTGACATTAAGGATCACGTGCCAAAGATGCTGCACTGCGCTACTGCTCTCCGTATGTGTAGAGATGCTGGAATCATGGCATCACAAAATGGATTGTGTGGGAAGGGACCTTATAGATTATTCAGTTCCAACCCCCTGCCATGGGCAGGAACACCTTCCACTAGATCAGGTTAATCCAACCTGGCCTCAAACACTTCCAGAGATCCAGGGGCAGCCACAGCTTCTCTGGGCAACCTGTGCCAGAGCCTCAGCACCCTCCCAGGGAAGAATGTCTTCCCAATATCCCATCTAAATCCACCCTCTGGCACTGGGAAGCCATTCTCCTTGTCCTGTCGCTTCAGGCCCTTGTCCAGAGTACCTCTCCAGCTCTCTCAGAATCCCTCTTGGAAGGGGTTCCAAAGACTCCCTGGAGCTTCCTCTTCTCCAGGCTGAACATTCCCAGCTCTCCCAGGCTGTCTGTGCAACAGAGGTGCTCCAGCTCTTGGAGCACTTCCCGGCCCTTCCTGGCCCCCTCTGGAGTCCCTTGAGGATCTCTCCGTTCATCCTAAAGTCACCAGAGGTTGCACAGACAGAAGCTGCCCTAAGGGAAGGGCAGACGCAAACCTTCCGCTGCTGAAAGCACAGGGCCGGGGAAGAGCAGCCCGACCTCCCAGCACTGCACGGAAAACATTTCAGCTGAGGAAGGAGTTTTGTTTCACTGGAGACAGCAGCTCCCCCTTTGGCTTCAGACACAACCAAAGGCAAAACACGGATTAGAGGCTGGATAAAACAATATATCCAGTCCTGCCCACCTCTCCCTCAGGGAACTGACAGGGTGCCGAGTTCAGATAACTCTTCTTAATGAGACAGAATTCTAGAAAATGGGGAAAAACCCTCCCCTTTCTTCAGAAGTCTTGGAAAGCTCCAAACCCAGAACCAACCAGGCCACCTCGCTGCCTCTGGGTTTTTCCCAAGGCAAAGATGGGTCTTCCACCTTTTAACTGGCCTGATATTAATTGTCCATCACCAGTTACTCAGTGGTATGAAACCTTCATCAAAGTACTTTTAGCTCAAAGTTTAGAGACTCTCCATCTGCTTGCTTGTTTACACCAGCTCACACCTTGGAAATTTGCACATCATCTCCAAGTGCCACCAAACTCTTCCCAAATTCCACATGGATTCTCTGCAGTCAAATCTTTGCAGTGATTCAACGCAAAGCTTTCAGCTTCTAATCTTTCAAAACTGGAAGCCCAGACTCAGCAAAGCCCTTGACCATCCACTTTTCTGCAGCCAGCTCTAGTCTGGGAAAAAACCTTCAAGCGAGACTGTTTTTCCATGGTCTTCTCTTCCAATCTAAAAGATTTATAAGCTCTATTAAAAAAAAAGTTCTTATCCACAGCAAAATAACTTATTTTATCAGCAAAATAACTTGTTTTTCTCATTCACCCCATCACAGGTCCTGGTGGGATCATCAAGTGGCAGAGATGCAGTGTGGAGCAGGGAAAGAATTCGGATCATTTCTCTTCTCCAATTCCAATTTTTTCAGTGAGTTTGGGAAAAATAAGGACAATGCTGTTTACACAAAAAGATTTAAGTCTGTTTGTAGTGACTGGTAGACAACACATGTGGGAAAATACTTCCATCTCTATCAGCACAGGTAAACTACAGATAGCAGTATGGAATCTTGGAATACAAATTATCAGGGTGCCTTTTACCAAGGTGACATCTCCCCAGAAACCACCCATCCTTCATGTGGTTCCACAGAATTCCCAGCCAAACAGGAAATCCGCATCACTCCCTCACCCTGCACATGCTAGGAGGCGATCACAGAGCAGGAAAGAGACCAGGAGCCCTGCTCACCTTGCTCTTATCCCACCCTGGTCAACCACTGTGGACTCCTGGAAGCAGGAACCCTTTTGGGACAGTGGAAAGCCCCATAATACCAGGATACTTATCTGCTGATAATATCGAGTTATTCTCCACAGTCTTCAGGAGTTTCATGGGAAAAGTGATACCAGATCAAATGCCACTGGAGTTTTCATGGAATCACAGGATGACCTGGGTTGGAAGGGTCCCTAAAGCTCATCCCGTCATGAGTGCGTTGCTCACTCCCAGTTTGTCACTCCCACTCCTGCCACTTCTGTTCAGCTGTGGAGCAAAACCTGGTGCTCTGAGGACTGGGGTCAGCAAATTACTTACTAGAAGTAGCAGAGAGGACTGAAAAGAACTCAATCCCAAATCTCCAACTGCAGATTCTCACAGAACTGTCCTTCCACATCAGGCAACAGCCAAGGGGTGATGGCAGGAAAATAAATGGCAACACAGCGGCACAGAAAAATGGGAACCTGGTTCTCCAGAAGCACATGGTCCATCCCTCCTGACCTCTGCTGCGTCATGTGGGCTGGGATTTTCCTCCCATGCCGTTAGGTCTGCAGGGCAGTTCCCTCAAGTCAACAGCCCAGAGGGAACTAAATAACTCAGACCCAGGAAGATGACTGTCCCGGTTTGAGACAATATAAGGAGGAAAATTCCCTCTGGGGGGAAGGTAGACTATCAGCCACCCCTTCCCCACCAGGTCTGGACAGAGGCAATTCCTTGGAGGTAGAATGACAAAAACCCCTGTTGTATTTACAAGGCATAGGAAAGAAATGAACAATATTAAATGATAAACTATTTGCGATGGAGAAACCAGTAAAGTAAAGTAAAGAGTCCTTGGTGTGGTCCCCCGCTGATGGGCCGAGGCAGGGCCCCTCCCCACAGCGATGCCGGCGATCGGATGACCTTCTGTCCTGGATCTGAGCTCGGCTGAAAAGCAGTTTCAGGGAAAAAAAAATCCCAAGGAAAAAAAAAATTCGCTTTCTGTCTCTCTCCCTTGAGAAACAGAGCTGGGAAAAAAAAACTGGCCAAAACAAAAAAAGAGAAAAAAAAAGGAAAAAAACAACTCTCTCTTCCCTGCTGCCTGTGGCAGAGCCGAGAGCTTAGGAGTGAGAGAGAGAAAAAAACCCAAAAAAACCGAAACCTGCCTGAGTCCCAGCACGGGAGTATTTATGTTTGTCCTTGAAAATTCTTGGAATCGAGTCAGAGGCACAGAATTCATGTTTAGTATGCGGCGGCGATATGAGATAACAAAATGGTATCATATGCTCAACCCAAGACAATGACAAACTGAAGCAAAAACCCAACAGGAACCCCAGACATAAGGGAAGAGGACCCTGACCTTGTCACCACTTGATGGCACCGTTGGGAGCAAAGACACTGTCAGATCGGGTTCGCATCCCTGGGCAAACCTTGAGCAGAAGCCGGTGGGTGTTGTGGGGTTTCATGGCCTTAGAATGAGGCGTAACAGACAGGGTAGGTTAGAAACACGAGAAACAAGATCGGTCCGAATGTAAATTTATACATAAAACAGGTGACAGTGAGGTTCTCTCACCAGTCGTGCTGCAAGAAACCAACAAGCAGCTTTTTAGAATGCTGGGCTGCGATTTTGTGTTCCCTCCTCTCCAGCATCCCAGAGAAGAACTGCAGAAATCCCAGTTTCTCCCAAAGAGACAGAGAGGTTTCAGAAGCTGAAGGGAGAGACTGGAAGGGAAAGGAGAGATCCCCCACTCTGGTTCAGCATCCTCCAGCCTCCAAAACCCCACCAGTCTCTCTGTACACATTTGTTCCTGATGGAATTCTAAAGGTCAAAATGAGGAATGAAGGCCTGCATGAGCAGTGTCAAACAGCTCATTAAACAGGCATTTTAAGAAACA
This sequence comes from Atrichornis clamosus, assembly GCA_013400975.1. Classification (NCBI taxonomy): domain Eukaryota; kingdom Metazoa; phylum Chordata; class Aves; order Passeriformes; family Menuridae; genus Atrichornis; species Atrichornis clamosus. Next base: position 674 of record WBMZ01009097.1, on the reverse strand, counting down.
CAGTTGGAAAAAAAGAAACAAAAACTAATGCAACCAAAGCCCATACCACCAATAAAACACACCTAAAAATTCTGATGTCTTTTGAGCAAAAAGGCAACAAATCTGTGGGGCAGAGCCCCCAGTTTCCACTAATTAATCTGCTTTTTACCGATATCACGTGTCTCTTTGAAACTAGCTTGACTCTTACAGCATTAATGAAATACTGTAATTTAACTACAGCTTCCTGTTTTGTTCCCATTCCAGAAAAGCAGAGGGGAGTCAGAGCTTCAAGAAATTATGAAGCATGGCCAGGAAAGGATTGATTCTGCTCATTAAAGTCTCTCTGCCTTATTTCATCTCTTAGTCCTAAGTAGTGCAGAAAAAAGGGAAGGAAAGCAATGATCCCCAGCCCAGGCCGGAGGCAGCAGAGCTCCCCTTGGGATCCAATTGCCATCAGAGTGACAATTTCTTGAACACTGTTGGAAAGGGTTTACAATGAGACCATGTCCCACTGAGAAAGGTGTTTCAATAAAGCACTTTTTTTTATAACTATGTATTTTATACTGAAATTTTACATGCACGCACTTAGAGCAGGATTCACACGGGTCTAGAGGTACAACAAGGGTTGGATTCAAGCAAAAAAAGACCCCCCATGAAGTTCTTCTCCGAGGGCTCAGCTCCTGCCCCCTCTCTGG